>RJWH01006288.1:0-57649 GCA_004363575.1 Solenodon paradoxus
AGGAGGAGCAGGAGGAGCAGGAGGAGCAGGAGGAGCAGGAGCAGGAGGAGGAGGAGCAGGAGGAGGAGGATTGCTGGGCCCAGTGGAGGAACATTGTCCTCTTTGTCATGATGGTTACACAGTGGCCATCATCTGGAGTCATTGAGCAGACAGTTAAAGTGCATATAGTTCCTTCAATATAAATTATACTCCAATAAAGTTAATTACATACAAAAGAACATAACAAAAGCCCACTTCACCCAGCAGAGAAGAAATCATGCTCATCTAGAGTGGATTCCTGCTGGGCCCCTGCCAGCCCTGAGACTTCAGGCGGGTGACCCCTGAACGCCAGCTTCCTTGTCAAGCGGGGTCACACCTGCCCCAGGTCTGATGAAGGCAGCTGGGGTTGCAGGTGAAGCTGTGGGGAGAGCCCGGCACAGACCGGTGTCCACACCGACGTTGTCAAGTCAGAGCCAAGAGACCACACTGACCGCCAGACCTGCTGCAGCTCCAGGCGTGAGAGAGCTTCCAAGTACCTAAATCTCTGCCTGCCTGCCTGCCTGCCTGCCTGCCCACGCGGCCATCTAACCTGTCACATCTATCTCTACGAATGTTCTAGCTTTGTCTAATACACAAGCATTCTTTCCCTGTATTTCCCTGGGAGGAAGACAGTCGCGTGTTTCTGGGGACGCATGCCCGTGACCCGCCTGCCTCCGGGGCTGGCAGGGCCCCTCAGTGAAAACATCGGCTTTCTTGGGACAACTTCCTTTAAAAGTCAAAGTCTCCGTCTCTGGTTCTGCAACCAGCTTCGGAATGTTCTGTTGAGTTCTTTCAACTCAGGCTAATTTATGGCTCCGCATATCCCAGTGGCTTCGAGAGGAGGAGCGTTCCTGGGACAGAGGAGTTTCTGGTTGCCAAGACGATCCCCCAAAGACGCATCAGAAAGCCACGCTCCCTGGGAAGCGCGGGCGGGCACTGCTGCTGGGGCCACTGGCCTGCTGGCCTTGAAAACGATGACTAAAGAGCTGACCATCCGAAAACTAGGAGAGGAATGTGTTTACCACAAAACACTCGGCTAAGATTGTACCAGGAGTGAAGGAACACGAGAGAAAAACAAGCCCTCATGTTCTTATTTATGTGTTTACAGCTCACATGTCACTACCCTGCTGGCGAGCAGAGCTGACGAAGCTTCTTGCCTCATGCGCTGCTGATGCTTTAAGGGGTCTGGAAAGAAAAAGGGGAGGGAGGGCGCTGGATGTCTTGTTGCTCGCTCCCGAGCCACGTGGCTCACGTTGGGAAGCACCCACCTTGGTGGAATCGTGGAACGAGGCGGCCTCTGTGGGGACACAGTCAAGGATCCCTGTGGACACCAGTACCCGCCCCGTCCGCTCGGTGCCGTCCACCAGGCCGTCCATGAGACAGCAGGCCCGGCGCCCAGCCAATCTGGGGGTGACCGCTGACTTCCCGGGTGGAGAGGGGTAACTCGGGGTCACAAGTGCTGCTGCCACCTTGTGTCCGGACCCTGGGCCTCCCTCACAGGGAGATCACAGAGGCCTGGGCAGCCGTGACGCGCACACAAGCACGACGGAGGAAAGCACCGAAGTCGCGTCCCCAGTTCCTCCTTGAATTCCTTCCTCGTCCGCGGCTGTCCTGAGGGGGCGCCCCGATTCTCTGGCTGAAGCTCGTGCTTCCCTGTAATCTCGTCCCAACACATCAGCCCCACGTCTCCACCGTCATGCTGGCAGATGTGACCCCAAAACCCTTCCTGCATGGAGTCACAGTCCGTGACCGGTGATCCGACTCTTGTCAGTGCTCCTAGGCCATCAAAGTCATTTTTCGTTGACGAAAGCTTCCTTGACTCTTAGCAGCTACAGGGCCAGTGCCTGAGATAAAGTCAAATCAAAACATACTTCTGAGTACTTTGCAGGTGTCAAGCTCCGGGATGGAAGCTTGAAGGAGCATGAAGTTGAACTAGGGATTATCCGTGTCTAAGGGTGATGGTAAAGGGGTGCAGAGAAATGGCTATGAAGTTAGAGATGAGAAGAGTGTGCTCAGAGTGTGAGTGTGCACACACGTATGTGCACCGCTGTGGAGGGCGGTTGAGAAGGTTTCTAGGACGAGGTGACATCTGACTTGAACAAGAAGAGTCAACTTCCCCAAAGGCACAGTAAACATCGTGCCTGGGACGTGTGTTACTTTTAGGAACCCACCCAATATCTTGCTTTAATTTTAAATGCTTTCAAAATCAGGGTGGGGCGGGGGGAGAATCTATCAGTACTGCATATTTAATATCACTATTATATATATATCAACCAGGATTACATTTTTCTTTATACACACACAACAGTTTAAAATATTTGTAGGGAGGAAGAGCCTCCTGCAGACAGTGTCTGGGCCACCGGTCACGCTGCCCGCAAGATGGAGATGGCAGTAATGATGGCAGTAATGATGGTATTAGTGGTTGATGATGGAGATGTAACAATCCTGGAGGAGGAGGTGGTTCAAGCAAAGAGAGGACGTCACCAGTCAGTGGAGGGCGGACTGTGTTGTGGAGACCGACTTTAGACAGACGGGAACTTGCTGACGGTTATGGGCTGTTCAACGGCCAAGTGGCTTGATGGCACCGTGCTGTCCTCAGTGCGTTCATTCAACACGTGTCTGCTAAGCACTGACTGTGAGCCGCCCCGGTGTTGAGGGCCGGGCGTGCTCTGGGGGAGAAGGGCGTCCCTGACGCCGTGAGCTGACCTCTCGCGGGCCAGTCGACACCACGCTGGTCACTTGGTGGCGATTTCCCTGTGGCCGTGCATTGGCAAGAGCGGAGGAGGGTCACAAACGGGGAAATGAAGGACACTGTTGTGCCCGAGAGTGTGACTTCCAAGTGAGAGGCAGCCAGAGAGGGGAGAGCGCGTCCCCGGCGCCACAAGGGGACAAGGGTGGAGTGGTGAGCGTGCCCGGACCGAGCGCCGAGCTGGGAGTGAGCGGTGAGCGGGGCCGGGGGAGCGGGGCTCCTGCTGGAAGGCCGCCGCGTGTTGCTGCCCTGCGACCATGTCTTCTTTTTTATTTTTAACTCCCACCAATGTGCTTCCTTCTCACTTATCCATATAAAGCCTTTGGAACCCTTTCTGGAACACGGTGGCATGTTTAACATTCTCTTCCCTCCTGCCCGGCATCCGTCAGGGAGTGGAGATTATGAGAGCGATTCAATAAACATTTGCATGAGTGCTCTGGGAGACGGCAAATATCTCCACACACCACGTGAAATTCCGCCGTCGGCAGCCGGGAATTAGCTTGGTCTCGGATGAAATAAACTGTCATTTAGTTTACATATTCCCATGAACATCAGAAATAGATTAAGAGGCAGCAAATCGCGGGGCCTGCTTCTCGGGTAACTTTGCTTAGCGCCACCCAAGAGCACGCTGAGGTCCAAGACTGAGTTTGGAGTTGTATTCTCTGGCGTGTGCACCAAGGAGGACGCTCTCTAGGAGCAGCAGTTAGAGATTAGTTTTGGAAGGTCCCACATATATGCAACTGCCTTCCCCCAGTGTTTCTAATAACTTTACAGAATTAAAGTCACACAAACACGGGCTCTGCTCATTGACACAAGCTTTGGAAGCTTCAGGCAGTGAGGTTCAGAGCCGGCCTCCATCTATGTCTATGGAACAGTGAAGAGAAACAGCTCAATCTCATGTTAGAATGAAGTTGGGTGCCGCTTATCTGATAGTTTGGTGTGTTCGCTGATGCTCACCCATCTCTAGAGAAAACAGCTCCCTGAGGAGCACTGGATTTCAATTGTTGTTAATAAAATTAATCTGATCCCACTTGTAGTTGGAAGACTGAATACGAGGCGTTTATATTTACAACAGGCTTGACTCCAGGTGATGAGTGACTATTATTATTTATTTAGAGAACATCAAGTCTTCAAAGGACTAGACACAGAGAAATGAATCCTCAATTAGCAGGTCTTTCGATTAAAACGGATAAGCTCCCATTTTCCCGAACACACTGAGCTGAGGAGACTTAATCTTCTGCTTTCATGCAAATGCCACTTTGCAAAGAAACACTGAGTCGGAAGACTGGAGATGCTCATGAGCATCGACGAATGACTCCTGCAGGTGAAAGGCTGTGTTAGTAATCACTTTCCTCTCCTCATTAGGATACGTCAAAAACTGCCCCTGCATTAAATGCCAAAGAACGTTTGCATTAGATTTTCGTTGAAATTAGGCTTTTCTTACCACTTCGGTAATTTTACTCTCTAAGCGTTGAGAGCACTTTCAAGCTGACGTGCTGGTTTTCCACGTCCTCGCACAGGTTTGCATACTCGGCACTAATCTGAGTTGACAGAATTCCGCGTGGGGAGTGTCTGCACACCCGGGGCTTCCGTATGAGCCTGGGTTCGGGAATTTACATTAAAATACATTTTTTATGCAATCTGGTGAGAGCTATACCTGGAGACTTCATGGAGAGGCCAGGATTTTTAAAAACATGGTTTGGAATCACTATAGCATGAATTTATTTTCGGGATCGTAACCTGTGATCACAATCCCTGTGCCTCTAGACACGTCACACTGAACAGCGCTGCGTGTGACATTGCGCGACTTGGTGCGAAATGCACGTGTGTCCTGCGTAGATGCGCACACGCGGGCACGCACACGCGGGCACGCACACGCGGGCACGCACCGAACCCCACGTCTGTGTGGCAGAACCGTCCTGCGTTTCCAGTTCTGGGGACCAGGGCCGGCCTGGGACAAGTGGACGCACGGTGATGCTGAAATGATCCTGGCAGTGAGCTCCTTCTGCGTTGGGCGCCTGATCTGTTTTTCATTAGGTCATTATGCCCCCGTGCTTTGTGCTGAGACAGCTTCTTGGCGCAGAGCTTTGTTCCGATTCTACCATTTTTGTAGCTTGTGGGCCTGTCGGCCGGTGGGCATCTGCAGCGGGATGCGTCTTGTGTTTCCTGCAGAGTAAACTGAGGCTACTATGTAGGTGGCAGGCGATTCCAAAGGGGACTCCACCTGCTCTTGCCTGCTATCGGGGACGGGCGGTTTGACAGTTTCTGGGGTGTTGACTGCGTCTGCTGATTCTGGAGGTCTCGGTCATAGATGTGCCTTTATAATCAATAAGCAGCTCGTGGACAATTATTTTGAGGTTATGCAAATATTCCATTTCTCATCAAAAGTTCAGTATATTTGTTCTTTACAGGCTGACAGGTTCTTATTTAATGTCAGGGCTGCAGTCCAATATCCTACTTATTTACTGCAATGTCAACATCATCCCGGACGCGGCGCTTAGGTCCCCGTTGACAGCTCTGAAGGGGGCTTGTTTGTCCCATTGACACGTCTCGATCATTTTCTGAGAATGTCCTTCTTGCTCGGTCGGGACTCATGGAGATCCCCTCTGTCACGGGAGGACCGGGGAGGCTCTCTGCCAGCCAGGACGGGCGTCCCTTGGGAGCCACACGGGCTGGCCGTGGACCTCATCTTGGACTGGGCCTCCAGAACTGCGGGGAAGGTGTGGCCCGTGCCAGCCGTCTCTGTGGGATTTCATTTCAGCCGTCTGAGCAGACTAACAGCCTCCCTCACCCGAGTCAGCTCCCCTCTCCGGGACCCCCCAACCCTCCTGCTCTGGTGCCCCCCAACCCTCTGTCTATCCAGCCAGAGTCTCCCTAATGGCTTTTATATGGAATTGCTCAGTGGAGAAAGAAAAGAATGCAAAGGAAATGTCTTTACTCTGGTCTGCATGATTCATCTCGCAAGCCCTTTGGTGTCTGTCTTCCCCGAGGCATTGGATTCGAATGCCGGTGGCCGCTGGGAAGGGGAAGAGGGTGACACACACTCTGAATGGGGGAGATTTGTGCTCTGACTGGAGTGGTGCTAAAGCGCATCTTCCGTTTCTGCGGTGACTTGGCACGTCAGTAGGAGTGTTATGGTCCAGTCTAACTTGTTTTGTGACTGTGTGACTCAAAGAGCAAACTGTCCCGCCTGCGTCCCCTGATGTGTGTCAGTGGCCGTGACCACTTTGGCCGGCTCCACTGGGCTGGCCGGGGCAGGTTTGCCGACACGCAGGCGCGCAGGTGTGTGCTGCTCTGCACTCTTACCTGGAAGCCTGACGCTTTCTCTGTCTTCCCGTTTGTACTGACGTCTCCTCGTTCTCGGCGTGCTTGAGACTTCAGACGCACAGCGTCGCCTGTCCGTCAACAAGTGCAGACGCTGCACCACGTTTGCATCACACATTAACCCGGGAGTCTCTCTAATCACCCGTAGTCCACTGTTTATTGCTTACAAATAACACCGAAAGTGGCACGCGAGACGACACACCTGTGTGTCTGCAGGTAGACTTATAGGGGCTCACGCAGCGCCCGAGTTTCAGGATGGTCCCTGGCACGCACCCCACTCTGACGGAAGAACCGAGGAGCCTGCAGGGCAGCCCCACAGACATGGGAGTCCAGCCCTTTCACCCTTCCCGTACCCCGGGTGCCCCAAGAGGCCGCTGCCACCAGCCGGCCCCTCCTCCCCTCATCCGAGGGCACAGTGGTCTCACCCCTAAACCCCAGGAGAACGCGGTTTGGGAGGTCTTAACCCGAAAGTCAGCTTATCTGTCGTCCCTTCATCCAAGAAGCCCATCGTCCCATCGACGCTGGTGACCCCTCTCTTCTCCCAGACACCCCAGCCTCCGCTCAGGGTGTGAGCCGTTGGCCTCCAGCAGCCTCGGAACTGATCGCCGCGAAGGTCCTCTGCTGGGCATGTCCCTGCGTCATCGGGCCCAGCGTCATGTGTGCATCTGTCCAGACTGCGAGGAGGCGCTGAGAAGCAGGGGAGCTCTACTTTGACCCCCATATAATCTTTGTGCATATGTTTTCTCGTTGAATTTCAATGGCACCTGCTCCTCCTTTTCCCCGACACTTTTTAACCAGTTGCTTTCAGAGCGGACTCCTCTCCGCAGTCAGCTCTCGGTGGTTCAGCTGTCAGCACTTCAGAAAGGCCTTTCTGGGACCCAAAGTCCAGCTCCCTTCCTGCCACTTCATTCCCTTGTCCATCCTAATGTCTCTAGATGTTTGTAAATTATGCTATTTAATTATTTATCTGCTTGCTTTTTCTCATTCTCAATAAAACACTAACTCTGTGAGAATTTTCTTTTTAAAGGACAGGTGCGGGCAGGAATGAAGGCGAGGAGGCAGCCAGGTGGAGAGACGAAGGAGGAGGAACATCCGTTTATTTTATTTAGTGGTTTATCTTGGCAGAGAACCCGGGTCCTTGGGAAGATGTGGACTGCGCTCAGCCAGAGACGGCTCCCTTATCCGCTACTCCACTGGGGCACACTGGAATATGGTCTTTCTATTGTATTTATTACGGCATTTCCAGTGTCTGGACTTGTGTTGGTATGTGACATATAACATACACAGGAGTATTTGCTGTATCACTGGAGATGGATCCAGGCATTAAAAACAAAACAACCTTGAAAAAGCTATGTTCAATATCTGTGAAATAGGCAAAGTATGAATTTTTAAAACTTAATTCTATTTCAATAGCTGAGGAGGGATCAAGGTCCACAGTAACTGAAAGAATATGAGCTTGAATTTAAGGATACATGTCACAAGATTTATCGGTGGATCTAATAGCAAGAAAAGTATTATCGAATTCTATATCCACATATGGTGTCCATGAAAACATTTAAATTTTGCAGCACACGTGTCACAATCCACGTGAAACACAGTCACATATCCACGTGTAACACGTATGTCCACATGTGACACGTGTCACGTGTCCACGTGTGACACGTATCACATACCCGCGTGTGACACATGTCACACACTCATACGACAGGCTAATGTGATCCATACATTACAGGTTAACACATCTGCTAGTACCAGGAAAATGTAACAACCGTATTTCTCTATACGCATTTATCTATGTAAAAATTTTTAATATCATCCATGTATTAATATAAATATTAACGACTTCACTTGACACTGAGTGAGTATATATAGCAATGACTGCTTGAAGGTTTTCTAAAATATCCATGATCTCTCTGTCTCCCTTGACACGTGTGATTTTCGTTGAGGTTGGTAAGAACATGCCATCAGGAGAGTGAGCTCAGATTCGCTGGGGCACCTGTGACGGAAAACTCACTTCACATAGTTTCACTGACATGAAACCTGTTGACACGTGACTGCAAACAAAATCCAGGGACGGATATAACGCCCGGCCTGATCCAGGCCCGTAAATGAGCTGCTAATCCTCTCACTTTCTTGATTTCTCTTCATCTATTCTTGCTTTTCCCTGGATGCGTTCATCCACAGGCAGGCACACCTGGTTTTAAAAGACTTCCTCTCATGACAGAAGCAGAAAAACCCATTGCAAAGCGCGTGCATGTGGGCGGGCTGGGAGGCGCGGGGGGCAGCCTGCCACAGTGGGGGGGCCCCGGTGGGCCTGCGCTGACCCCACGCTCATAATCAGCTCCCCAGAGCAAAGCGGGCAGCCGCCTACCTAAGATTCTTGCAGAGAGAGCCGTGAGGACTGATGGTTGGGATCTTCTCACCCCAGTCATCTGAATGGCGATTGCAGCCGTGGCTGTCACGCCTTTGAAAGTTCTCGGTCAACAGCGGAGGCTCAGCGGCACGGAGACGCATGGACTGGGTCCTGGAGGCAGCCAAGCCCCAGAGAGCAGCGCTGTGCAGGATTTGGCATCTCTCGTACTTCCTTTCTTTCCCTTGTACTTCCTAAGGGGAAAGTCACCAATTCACGGCTGCGCTGGAGCCCGATTTTGAGTCAGGGTCTCAGAAGGCAGCAGGCCTTCGATTTGAGTAGAGGCCCCTGTTCTGAGAGAGTCTATCTTAAAAGCCTCTCCAGCAGCTGCTATTGTTTTAAAAAATGTGTGGTTCCCCCACCCCCAGCCCCCCGGGGCTCAGTGGCTAAAGTGCAGGCCACAAACAGTCCAGTGACCTGGATTCAAGATCCAGGGGGGCGGGAGGGGGACGAAAAAGAGAGGTGTGTGAAGTGTGTGTCTGTTGACGCGTCATAGCCGTAACCCCCTACTTCACCATCCTCCCCATCCTGCACTGAGCACCCACTGCGTGTCTGATGAGCACGTGAGGCCAGTCACGTGAATCTTTTATCTGATAATGTCACACAACGATGGAAGTGTAATGGCTTGTGAAATGCTAGAAGAAAGCAAAGTTCAGAATATCTCTACGTTCCGAGGGATGGAGACAGATTTTGTCAGCCTGGGAGGCAGAACCCATAGCAGGTGACAGCAGCTATAGGATGGGCATCAGATGCATCTGGGAAAAAACCCAGGAAGCTCTCAATAGCTCGGAAACATTCGTCAAGCCTTTCTTCATTCTAAGCATTAGTTTCCTCCCCTCTAAAATGGGCATGAGCACAGCACCTAACTCAGAGGGTTTCTGCGCAGATCAAACGAGCAGCTTCCCAGCCACGGTTGCATCTCCTGAATGGCCCACAAGAAGCCACTGCCTTTTGTGGTTCCTTATGAAACTCCCCCCAGTGTCCAGTCACTCAAATATTTGCTGCTGAGCCATTTGCCATGAGAAAGCCACGGTTAGGACAGAAACTGCATTTCCAAATTAGGTAACACTCTGGGTGTCACCAACAGGGCCCTCTGCATTATTTTTCAGCTTCTAGTAGAAAGTAGGGCAATAGGTCACTCACAGGAGAAGCGCTCTCTGAGAAGAGAGGATAAAAAGCTTTCCTCATGGGGGAAGCTGGCCTAGAACAAGGTCACACGGGGGAGCGCTGATGTCTCAGGCCACCTGGAATGCTGGGAGGATCATCTTTTCCAAAGACGGTCACAGCAGCCGCTCACTCCAGACACCCGTTCGCGATGCATCACGGCCACGCCAGGAGGCGGCTCCAGTCTTCTGTGTCCTCTGGAATCTGGGCTGACCTTGGCGACTCGCTTGGGAAGCCAGTGTTAGACAAGAGGCGTTCTGCGACCTCACTGCTGTCATGAGCAATCTCGCCGCTTGACATGGTCTTTTGGAGTCTTCCCTCCTAGGATGTCCCCTCTGGGAACCAGCCGCCAATCTCCGAGAAGTCCGAGCAACGCAAGAGTCCAGGGTCGGTGCTCCGCCACCAGCGCGGCCGAGTCCGCGGGCGACCACCGGCGTTCGGCACCAGCCCGGTGAGTGAGATGCTCCGAGAGTGGCTGCGTGTCAACTGCATGTCAGACAGCGAGGCTCGTTCAGCTGGACCCAACGAATCCTCAGAACCACAAGAGATAACCGCGCACTCTTGCTTGAAGCCGCGGAGAAGTGGGAAGGTGTGCTGTGCCTCCAGAAGTAACCCGGATGGAAAACAGCAGCAAAGAAAGAGGCATTGAGTCGCCTACACGGGTCACCTCTGGGATGGGGGCTTTGTCTTCGCAATTCACACCGCTGCTCAGCGGGGAGCCAGCCGCTCGGCCAGAGGACGCAGTGGTCAAAGCCGGCTGCGTGGCTGCCAGTTTCACGGCTGATTTCGTGGAAATTCTGACTGTAGAAGCCAGGCGAGCCTCCCAAGGCCAGATCAAATGAAGAAATGTGGAACTGCTTTCGCCCCAATTAATTCTCCAGGAGAACTCGAGAGGTCAATTGAATCGTACCTTTTTTCCCCCACTTACAGACAGGGTCTCTTTTCTAAACCTGTGCCTTTATTTTCTAAAGACTTGCCTTATCAGATGACTCAGAGAGTCATGAATGAACAAACCACTGAAAACTGAGCTCCTTTTCCATGGTCCAGCGACACAGCAGCGACTAGTGGGTCCTCTCCTGCAGCTTCTCTACTCTTGTGTCTTGGCCTGTCTCTGTTCTTGGATATGCAAGGTCAATGCATTGCAGATTCTCTTCCAAATGGAACTTCAAGCTTTGCAAAAAAGCCAGGAGTTCACGGATGTCCGAGAGGGTCTTTGGAGAGGAGCTTAGATCTCGTGTGAAGTCAGTGGCAGGTGAGTCAGGGAGCCGGAGAAAAACCTCACAAGGAGAAGGACGGGATCGGACTTTCAAAAGAGAATGATTGAAAATCAAAAGCTTCCGAGAGATTTTTGCAAACATCGATGAAACACCTACTTAACTGCAAAAAAAAAACACCCTAGATCCTCCTGAAAACTGTCAGATATTGTGCCTGAAGGCAATAGTATCGATCAGTCAGTAAATTCCACCAAGAAGAAACCTAACAACTGAATTTGTAAGAATTGAGCCATGTTTGCAATTATGCACTAAATTTTGCTAAACATTAGATCATGCTGCATCAAATTGTTACAATTTTGGTTTAATGTTTCAGATACAGTTGCAACCAAAATATATTTGAAAAATGAAATGGTGGCTGATTCATTTTAAGTATCTTTTCTCCCTATAGTAAGCATGTTAATGATTTTCCGATGAGGAAGGAAGATAATATTGAGCTTCTCAGATTAGTGAGAAATAATTCACTTGCTAATGGTGTTCAGTGTCAAGTGAACGGAACATACTTTAAGTCACGAGAGGCTGCTGGCGATGGATAAGCAAGCGCTGACATAACACAGTCGGGTCCTGCCTTCCACGAAATAGCATTAAGGCGCTGGGAAACATAAGTGTCTCTCAGGGAAGGAAGAATTCAAAGAAGAATTGGTGTTTGATCTTAGATATTACAGGAGAATAGGAAACACAGTACAGAATGGACAATTCCACTCTTTCCTCTCCCCTTCCCGTCACCCAGCAGTGAGCAATTACTCCACCGTCTCCGAGGACAACAAAGAAACCTGGGGACTCGACACAGCCCACCCAGGTCCTGGACGGAGGACAGAAACCAGCATCCAGCACATGGCGCCCGAGTGCGAGATGAGCGGGGCCTCGGGCTGCAAGGCTGCTGCTTCGAGAAGAGAAGACACAGCGACAGGTGGGAGCCCGTCAAGGCGGGACGGAGGTCCTTCCAGGGGACGCGGGTGAGCGCTTCCCGCGGGTGCTGGCCGCAGTGCGCAGTGCCTCTGCGAGGGCATCACCCCATCAGGTGTGGACAGAGACAGGGAGCACAGCTCGACGAGGGCCCGGGCATGGTCATCCCTCCCAGCAGCACCCCACTCTACAGTTTGGGCAGAATCCACAACACAGTCAGCAGACACCATCTTAAACCTCGCTTGGGGTTTAGAGGTGCTGGAGCCCCTGAGAATGACCCGGCAACACGGTGGTGGGTCTGGGCTCGAAGCCGCCCCCTTCGTGGGGTGAGGGGGCAGGAGAAGCAGTGAGGGTCCCCGACCCCGTTCCCCAACAGCAGGGGAGACGGATTCCCGATGAGGGTGCGGGAGGTGGGAGCAGCGTGGTGCCGGGTGACGGGCACACGGTGGTGTCAGCTTAAAGGGCAGTGTGAAGCTGATGGGACAAAAATCAGGCGGTTTATTTTACCAGCTGCTACCCGGCACCACTTCGGGCACATTGGCAGCTGCTTCTGCTCGTGACAGATCTTTCAAGTGTGTCACACGTGTCCCCACGCCGGGCTGTGGCCGCGCTGCCCTGAGTCGCCCACAGCTCCCTGGCATGGAGGGCAGGCGCCAGCTGCTTGGACTCTTCGAAAAGGCCCTTCGCAGGTTTCTGTCGTGGCAAAGCGGTCTCTGCCGCACAGAGTTTCGGAATCACTCACTCCCCACACCCCGTGGTTTCCACGCCGGCTTTCCCAGCAAGGCCCTCGCTAAAGAGTGCCCGGAGCTTCAGAGTCCTCGGCGCGCCGCAGGAGGTCGAGCTTGGGGAGAGTATTCGGAAGATGTTCCCTGGTGGAAAGCTTCTCAGAGTCGACGGCAGCGCCAGAGGCGCTGAGCCCGCACACGTCGCCTTCCAGACCCGCTGGCGGTGAGGGGGAAGCTCCGTTCGGCTCCAACAGGGAGGGCAGAGTAGTAGGTGACTGTAAATGATCACCGGCCACAGAATTCTCCCCGCCCTCCTTTCCTCCGGCTGCTCTGTGCTTTCTTCCCTCCCCTCCCCTCTGCTTCTCTTACTGCAGACTTGAGGTAACACATTGGTCTCTAACTTTATGTAGGTGTCAGGGGTTCAGCCCCTTGGACATCGGCCTGTGCACCACACTTTGGTCCCCACCAGGCTGGGTTTCCACCCGCCTGCCTGAGGGAACTCCCTCCACCCAGTTCAGCTCTGCACCCGCCTGTCTCCGGGGGCCTCCGGCTGTTCTCTCCCAGCTTTTCTCTCCAAGGGCTGTTTGTTTGCTCATTGCTTTGTTTCTTTATCATCCACACTTAAGTGACAGCATTAGTATTTGTCTTTCTGCCTCTGACTTATCTCACTTAGCACCATCCCCTGGAAGTTGTCAAAAATGGTGAGATTGCAGCTTTCAATAGCTGGGTGGTTTTCCACCACTGAACCACCCCTTTGTTACTGGTTCTTCTGTGCATGGACATGCAAATAGCATCAACTATTAAACCAGGTTTGACATTTTGCTCTTCTTAAATAAAAATGCAGCCTGCCCATAAAACTCTATCAGCGGGCTAATCCTAAACGCATGACGTGGATGTCAATGAACATATAAGTATTCATTTAGAAAAATTACAGAGATAGGTGATGAATGATAAATTATCTCTGAGTATTGAAATTATCAGTGAAGTAAAAGTTATTTTTGTTTTTTGCCATTTTTTTCTCTAATGAGCATATAGTGTTAGAACAAATGATAACTATGATCTGATGCATCTATTGATCAGTCGGTTAGAGTAAGCATCAAACGCTGGATTTATAATCACAGAAAGATCAGATCCCACACATGATGAGCTCAGGCGACCCTCGATGGCGGCTCTGTGACAAGGCTTCTCATTAACTCTCAGCGACTCATTTTTCTGTGCTATTCACACAATTTGAGGAGTCTTTCAGGTACAATTCTCAAACTGGACACTACCCCTCTCATAAAAATGGGCTAGACTTCTATCTACTAAGAATAACTTCTTCCTTACATAGTCGGTGCTTCTGTTGACATCATATACCTTAAATATCGTCATATACCCTCATGAAACCTTAGATCCTCACGCCACGGACAAGACAGGCTTCTCCGGGTTTTTCCAAATCAATAACAGGCTTTGATTTTTCCAGACTTTCAAAGGGCTTTCACTTCTGGATGATTTTCCAGCCTGCAAACAGGCAGCAGAGAAGCTCGCCTGAGAGGCCCTAGGGATGCTGTGAAGGTTACTGCCAGTTAGACGAATACGGAATATGAGCCTCGATTACCGTCTGAGCCCGTAAAAACACACAGACATGCTTAATCTTTACAGAAGGGCGTATCTTCAAGGGCCTGGGACACTTGCTTAAATACTGGCAGCAGGAAAGTCCTCTAATGGGGAAAAGCAACTCGCTGACACCGTAATCACACGTGAGCTTGAAGGCCCATCTGTGTGTCTAAGGGGAGGGAGCTTCCCTTTTGCCAGAAGATGAAGCTCATGGGGATTATTTTAAAAGCTGCCTATTTCATGTGATTTGTCATTGCCGCCTTGAAAACAGGGGCCTGTGATGGACATTTGCAAGTTTTCGACACAGCAGGATTCTAGTAGTCAGGGCTCTTGTAAAATCTAAGAGAATGTGCAACTTAGCCTGGTTTAAACCACAGCAGAAAATGTTTGACTCCGGTGACTTGAAAGTCTGTGTGTGGTTCGGCTTCTGGAGCATTAGCTCGACTTCCTGAATCGCCTGTCGCCTTGGACTGCCTTCAAATCTCTGTGGCTTTCTTGACTGGCAGGTCACCCCACTTTGTCAGAAGATGAGTCCTGGAACCCCACGGCCGTCACCGCTTTGAGTTCCAGCAAGGGTGCCTGCAGCACCCCCGCTCACTGCCGAGAGAAGGGCGAGCCTCTGGGTACTGAGGACGGCGGCATGCGCCTCCCGGTCTGAGCACGTGGTCACCGCCCCGAGTCACAGAGAGGAAGCGCTGTAGAGATTTGCTTCCAAAGAGGGAAAGGTTATAGGAACCAGAAGTCACGTTATGAGAAGATGGGGGAAAAAAAATCATTTAAATTAAAATTTATTTAAAATTAAATTAAATTAAAATTTATTTAAAAGCAATCACAATATTATGGACTGAATTGTGGCAACTTTAAAAAATATACACACACACATGGGGGCGCTAACGCCTTCGGAGATCTGGCTTTTATGGAGATGATAAAGGTTAAATGAGGTCATCAGGGTGGGGTCCTAGGTTCTTAAAAAATACAGTCCATTGACCTTTAAAGATCTCTTTGAATAAACTGATGCGTGCAGTTGACACAGGAAACCACAAAAGCGTCCTTCTGTCGTTTGTAATAATATCAGCACACGATCTTTATTAACATCATGGAATTTAGATAAAAATCAATCAAGACGGAAATGTCTTCTAAAAATGGTAGCTCAGCTCGGCGTATCCATCTGGTCAGATGCAGAACCAAATGGAGGCACAGCTGGGTAGGTGTGGAGGGCTCGGCATCGCCCCCCCAGGCCTGGGAGTTGAACTGGGGACCACAGGCTGCGCCGGGCCCTGTGCCGTCCGTCCGAGGCCTCGGGAAGCTTTTCCTGTTCTTGGCCGACCGGCACTCCCGGGGACGGGGACACACCCGTCCACTCCTGAGTTCTCTGTGAGTCAGCATCAGGTGTCCCTCCCCTGAGAGGGACCCCGGTCACTCACCAGGGCCCATCCGAAGGCAGGGCTGCTCTTTTCACTTGATCAGATCTCCACAGACCTGCCTTCAAAGGTCACGTGCAGGAGTGCGGAGCTCAGTTTTCAACTTCTCTTCCTGCGGGAAACAATTCCACTCTCAACACAAGGTCTCAGAATTTTTATTTAAAAAACAATTGCATTGAAAACCTGAAGAACTGCTTCCTGGCTGTTTGTCATCATTTCACTTTGCTGGTTGTTACGAATAAACTTATCAAAAGAAGGCAAAGAAGCCCTACTTTGCTTAGGACTCCCGCTGTGCTAATTCAGTCGATCGTGAATGAATCTCACGTTAGCAGGGACGTCCACTGAAAGGGCGCAGTCGGCTTAGACTGTCCTCGTTTGTTTGCTCACTTTCTAATCACACTCACCCCGTCGTCTTTTTTCTCTACCAGTGCAGCTCTAACTCGGGTCAGGTTTCACACGCGCAGATCGATATCGGTACCAGCATCAATACTGCCGAGTCGACAATCGCAAAGCTCCACTCAGCACACGGCACGGGGCAAACGTTTTCAGCGTCTTCCACGAAATGTCACGCCGCCCGGTGCAGACGACCGGCTGCGTCGTTCTCAGACGACCTATCTCCCACAGACCTTCAGATGGCATCCCAGCTGGGAGCTCGGGGCCACGCCGCGGCGGGACTGTCCATCGGCCCTGGCTGGCAGCTCGCCCACAGCGAAGGCTGGACCTCGTGCTCCTTTTCCTTCGGCAAAACCATTCGTTCTGATGATACGTGTCCCAGGTCTGTGCAGCTGAGTCAGATATGTACAACGTGTCAGACGAAAGTATTTCTTTGATTTTTCATTTAAAATATCCAGCGGCGGTCTAAGATTGCTGTGTCAAGTGGAACCTGCAGAGAAGCTCTTTTATTTGTTCCCTGGACACCACGGCGGAGCCCAAACTGCATGCAGACGCTCTCGGGCGAGGTGGGGAGAGGCAGGCGGGCAGCAGGACGAACCCGGCGGAGGACTCACTCAGTCACTCCGTCGATGGGCATCTGTGGACGAGCTTCAGGGCCCCCGACAGGGAGGCGTCTCAGTCAGCCACGGGCTACGGCAGAAGAGTGAGTCACCTGCCCGATGGCTTCCTCGCCTCCTGCGAACGGCTTCTGACGAGCCGACACGCCTGCACATTCCGGCCTGTGGTGCATCTTTGCGGGGCGTTTCTTCAAAATGTGACTCAAACCAGGAGACGCTACCTCCGTTTTCAGCTAGGATGGAGGAACAACTGCTGGACTTACCTCCCATCGGAAACAAGTCCCCACAAAGGACGCACGTGGAAAACAGTTTCCCAGACCCTGGCATCAGGTGAGGTGCGGTGATAGCTGAGACACAGGGCCACCCAGTGAGTGACACCACTGATCCTCACAAGAGCTTCCAGGAGGAGGGAGAGGCTAGGGGCGGGGGTGTCCAGAAGACGCTACTGAGGCCACCTGAGAGCGGGCTCAGCACAGAGTGTGCAGCACGGAGCTGGGACAGGAGAGGCACAGAGACCTGGAAGGACGCCACTGGACTGTGCAGCAGAGGACCGACGCACAGGTGCGTGCTGGCGTGGCCCCGATCGCGGGCAGGGGCCGCCTGAGACACAACCCAAGAAGAGACACAGCTGACAATTCACCTCTATGAGAAATGACTGCGTCCTCAGCCCACCTGGGGGATCTGCTTCTGGACGTCACCGAGAACAGTCTGCACAGAGACTCACCGGTGGGGGACGCGGTGCTCCCACTGAGCTCCGCCCCGATTCCGCGCCCCGGACGCGCGGGCCGCAGCAGCTCCGCCGAGAAGCAGCGCCCGGGGACGTCTCTGTGAGCACAGGGGTCCAGAGCCCAGCAGAGCAGAAGCCACACCGACTGGGAAGCCCAAAACGCCACGTTGCAGATGTGCAGAGAAATAAGTGAGCGCAGGCCGCACAGGAGACAAGACACTGTCCATTAAAACCTGTCTACAGCTGACCTAGGTGTCCACATGAGCCAAGAGGACATGGATCCTAGCATTATAATCACATGTCATCGGTTCGAAGTTCAGCAGAGACATGAGAGATGTAAAATAGACCCCCAGTTTGAACTTCCGAATAGGAAAGCGCGGCTGTGTGAGATGAAAACGCTCTCGGTGAGATTGTCCAATAGAGGCTGTGGAGGTAAATACCAGAGAACTGGGAGACGGTCATCGAACAGAAACTATCTGACATGGAACAGAGAGAAGAGAGAATAAAAATCATACAAGGGCACAGACAGCGATCTTTGGGACAACTTATGAGGTTTGACTGAGTTGTGAATGTTTCTAAAGAAAGTTCCATGGTTTGTAAAAAGAAGTGGCTACAAAATTGCCGGCGCTTTCACATGGAGGCCGGTGAGCCCCGACATAAACGTCACGAAGAAAACCACACTGAGGCAAATCGTCATCAAATTGCTCCAAACCAGCGGCAAGGAAAACACGAATCTAGGGGGAAAACACATGACAGAGAGGAACGAAGATGGGAATGAGGGCAGCTTTCTCTAACGGCAGCGAAAACAACGCAAGTGGGAAGAGCGTGGAGCCTTTTAAATATGTAAACCAGAATTCCAGGCTCAACAGATACCTTTCAAAAAGCCAGATGAGACAAACCCTTTCCCCACATCCACGGGAGAATCATCCCAAGCGAACCTGTGTCCCTGATGACATCGAGGGCTGTCCTTCAAATGTAAACCAGATGACCGCTGATGGAAATAGAAATCCACGGCATGAAAGAAAAGCACTGGAAATAGCAACTCTGTGGGCAAAAAAAGTGACCGTTTTATTATTATTACAATTTGATTGCTTAAATAAAAGTGGTGGTCCTGTCTTGTGGAGTTTATAACACAGAGGCTAGGAGGGCAGAGGTGAAAGCCGGCAAGGTTCTTCGTCACAGGTGGCATGAACGCACACTATCACTGGAAGCTGGCTGCTGGTTACCAGAAATCATTAAAATTGCAAAGCAGTCACAGGTAGTCAGCACAGGAGCGAGAGACAATGGAATCACAAAGTAACATAAAAGATGTCAGAAAAAGAGGCAAGAGGAAATAACATGGGGAAAACAGACAACAAATAGCAAGATGACAAGTTCAAACCCAACCATATCAATAATCACATTCACTGTAAATGATCTAAAAATGCTCTAAGGATAATGGCAAATGTGTCCCTGGATGGAAAGCGTGAGCTGCTCCTCCGTATTGCCTTAAAGAAGTATATTTCACTAACTAAACACATGAACCAATCAAATAGACATAAGCGTTCAGTCTATCCAATCAGCTAGTGGTGACCGAGGGAAGGGGCGGGGTCAGCACCTCCCGAAAAGGGTCAGTGAGGATGGAGGGTGGAGTTGAACCCCAGGTGGGAAACTTAATGTAGGATGTGCAGACCATCTTCACCTAAGACCTATATGAGGTCGTGATGCAAAGTTCCTTCAACAGAATAAAAAATTCAAAAGCACATTTCAATAACAAAAGATGCAAAAGTGTAAAAGGGCTGAAACACGTGTACTCTGGTGAAGACTGGAGGAAGCTAGAATATCTTACATGAGTATTAAGTGCATTTCTCAGAAATACATGACCTGCTATTAAATGGCTTCTTTCCTGATGACAAAGGATCCTTTCAAGAGACCAGAACCATCCTTTACTCCTGGACTCTATAAAAAATACCAGAATTGTTAAATGAATTTAACAAGGTTTGAGGATATGAGCTCAATATACAAATATCTATTTCTAGACAGTACTAATTCAGAAAATAGAAATGGAAAAAACAATACATTCATAATAACCCAAACTATGTGTCATTTGGGTATAAACTCAGCTTTTTAAAAATGTTCATGACCTCTGCACTAAAATCTACAAAATGTTGCTGAAATTAAAGAAAGCATAAATTGATGGAGACATCCTCTGTTTCAGGTTCAAGATGTCAGTTCTCTCCTTCTAGGACTTACAGCCCAGACTTATTAAAAACTTTCAAAATTCAGTTGAGACAACAAAATATGTGTATATGTTAATATGTATATCTGATACACATATTATGTATATGTATACACATATTATATATATATATATATATATATATATATATATATATACACACACACACACACACCTTGGAGGGGTGTGCAGAGAGAGATATGCTTCTCTGTTCCCAAATGGCCGTCCTTTGTTCCCTGCAGGTGAGTGACCTGTCTCCTTGGACAGTGTGTGTCTGCTGCTCTCTCTGTGGTGGACACAGTGGACACTCAGTGGACACTCGGTGGACACTCAGCAGCAGATTATACATGCGAAGAAGAAGAAGCTATTTTCATTTTAAATTAACTTACTTTCTTGTAAGATTTTAGACTAAAAGCAAATTTCAAGTTTCCCATTTAATTCTTTGAGGACATTTCCTGTGTGGCCTGCCTACTCAGAATGACACCGTCATTATTCTCACAAGGCAGGCGCTGTCGCCCTCTCCTGAATCACGCTGGTTGAGAATCGCTGTATCCTGGCATCCTCACTCAATGTTCTCAGAAAACCTGCCATATGGGAGTCACTTTGCTGGGTTCCTGTGAGAGTCAGGGCGACACGTTTGAATTTCTACCTGATTTCTGGCTTCTATTCAATTTCCTCCCCAAGATGTCACATTCAACTCTCGCCTGTGACTATCAGAGGGAGACATGACAACTCCGTGGGCAGAAGCAAGAACTATATTGACATGGGTCCATGTTTTCATAGCAACAAAATTCCAAATCACCAAATGATCATGGATGGAAACTTTTGTGCTTTTTCATAATCATAATTTAATTTCTGTATGTCACCTTTATGCTTATTTAACTGCAACTTGGGGGCATTTTGATGGGTTTGACATCAGTAATTACAATATTGAGGTTATTTTTTCTGTGAAAGTAAGAAAAAAATTCTTAAAAGTAAGTGCAGTGACTATCATGGGAAAGCCACTGTGCGACTGTTTTGCTAAAATAAGGTGCTAGATGTCAACGCACTTGAAGCACAGAGAATACTCTATCAGCACATTAAAAACTACAAAGAGAGTCTGAAATTGAGATAAGTCTATAGCAGGGTCAAAACTGCTTCTAAAAGGACTTTGTTTTCCAAGATGATCAAAATGACTATTTTTCTTCTTTTTGAAACGTCACCTGCCCCTCCCCTGGTCTCCTCTCCGCCTTTTCTCCGTGCCCGCCTCATTCAGGCCTCCCCATTTTCCGTGTTGTAGTTTCTCCTATTATCTCTCTCAATGCCCAGTGCCTGGTCCATCAGCTGCCTGGCCTCGTGACAGTCTTGCCAGAATGTGTCTATTCTTGATTGTGTCTGATTGAAACCATTGTCAGTAACAGGTTCAGTGCCTCACTCTTTCCCTTACCAGTTTCTAAGAGCAGAAAAAGATACCCATCATTCTTGATGGAAGTTAAACTAGTAAGCCATCAGCAGAAGGTGAATAAAGATGAAATCTTATGCTTTTGTTACCTTTTCTATTTCAGAGCAACTTGACTAAAGCATCAGTCTTTCTACTGCTCATTAATAAGGGAGTTTTCTAATTTGCTATTTTAGCAGGAAGACTGGGGACTATCAACTAAAAACTGAGCCCTATTCCTGACCTTGTGAGTGACATTGACTAGTCAGCTCAGGTGAGCTCTGAGGAAATGACAAGCCTCTGGAATTTTCTGAAACTTACAATCATCAACGTAAACAACGTGAGTTACTATGCAGGGTGATAATGTGGCCAAAGTCCGGCACAGTGACACTGTTTAATTAAAGTCCCTGCATTAGAGCACAGTGCCATTGATGAGTGCTTTCTCCTGTGTCCCGAAGACCATGTGCTCTGACGCTCTCAGACAACACTCAGTGAGCGAGGACACAAGCTCCCATTCCTCGGGCCCTCCTTCTAGGATTTAGAATCCAGGAGAAAAGGTCAACAGCACCTCAGGCACAGTTCTTAGATGGGGACCTTAGTACCGTCATCACAGAATAAGATAGTAAAGGATTCTGGCAATGAGGACAGTCATGGGCATTGTGCTCTTCAGGTGAGCCACCAGCTGTCACCTCCGTCATTCTGGTTGGGGCTCACGGGACCAGGCATCAAACTAAGAGTTTACATCATGAAACTGGGCTCGTATCTCACTGAAAACCATGGAAGAGTACCCACAAAAGTCGTGCCCCGAAATTACAGCAAACGGTTTATCAAGCCTGATATACTTCTCCTCTTGTCTCTTGCATGTCTTTGAATGGTTTCTTGAGACGTGTGGTTCACGCTTTCATTTGGGGGCTTGCCTGTCAGTCCTGGGATTCTGCCATCGTATGCACCTCCCTGCCTTCCCCACCCTCCCCGCAAAGCACTTTGCTTCCTCTGGGTCTCCTCTCCCTCCCTCTGGGGATCCTTAGAGGAGGGCCTGTCTCCTGCAGATAGTATTAAAAATGAGACAAATCACCAGCTAAAATATACAGCTATGAATACTCTTTGGTAGATAAGCTAATTCTATCCGTCCAAATAAAATAAACTTTCTTCTTATTTGGACTTGTCCGTTGGCAAATACATGTAAGAGGCTGGCCAAAATAACAACCTAATACTTTTGAGGTTGCTATTTAAGGAAAACAAAACAAAAATGCTCAACTTTAACCAGCTCTCTTCTATACGCCTCTCTGGGCACATACATAGTGAAGACAATTTGCCCCAAAGAAATAAGTCCCTCTCCCCCTTTCAGCAGCTTTTCCCTCTTTGATTCAGGAGTGAAGAGTAGCTGAACAGCACGACTTCAGAAAAAGTTTCCAATATTTCTAAAATGTTATATAAGAAAATTGTTATGATGTTTAAAAATATCCCAGCATTGTACCATAAAATCCACATGACAGAAAGTCAGGCCTCGAGGGAAAACCAAAAATTGACTCCAACATTTCCCGACTCTGATGGAACTGTGGGTAGCACACAAATCCTCCATCCAGAAGCTACTGTGAAAGTCACTTAACATATTTAGCTCACGGAGGCATCGGGGGCCTCCGAGGCCACCAGAGTTGGAGGCACAGTGCCAAGGAGGGGAAATACATCGGCGAGAGTCACGCCGACTTAGCTGCCTTTTCTCATTACGGCGTTTGATAGTATTTGCCATTTCAGAGTAGGGAGCGGAGCCCAAGCAGAGACTCCAAAAAAGAATCTGGCCAGAATTTTCACCAAGCTCTTGGGATGAGGAGATAAAATCATACTGACTCCCATGGGACACCCAAGGGAGAGCATCCAGAGAAAGTGAATTTGTAGAGAAGGGAGGCCGACAGTCTTGCCCTAGTTAGGAACCTACTCCTCTCTCTTGCTTGATTTTGAATTTGGGTCCTTGGCACCAACTGTCCAACCTGATTTGCCATTTTCCTACATGATCTTCAGATGTGCTTTCCAATCTCGCCCACTGAGCCACCAGTATGCACACTGGTGCTTCCAGTTTCAGAGACTTTGAAGTCTGAGTCTTTGTTTTCTGGCTCTGTTTCTAGTATGTGATATTTAGCAAATGGTATGGAATAATTACATTATATTTGGAAGAACAGAACTGTAGTTTTGAAGGTGGGAACATTTTTACAGAATGATGGTGACTTGTCACCTTGGTCTCTTTCCAAACCAAATTTGAAAGAGAAAAAGAATAGTTGTCCTATCTTATGAATTTATGTTTTGATTGAGGCAGACTTTAATCTCACTAAAAAGGCACACGATAAATATAATGGTCAACTTAAGGAGCAAAGATTGGTGGGAGAGTCAACAAAAAGGCAATGGAAGAAATAGTTTAGGGAATTTGGTAGGAAAGTCGAAAGGAGGACAAGAGGTAGAGAGGAGAGATGTTAAAGATTAAAATGGAAAGGATCAAAGTAGGTGTCCAGATTTCACAAATATTTTTGAGGCTCAAGTCTTTTAGGCTTGCCTGTATACTGGGCTCTGAGCAAATTAAGAAGACCTCTGCTTTCAAGATATTTATATTCTAGTTGTGGTATATCAGTTAAGGTTAGGTTGTTTGTATGAAAAATGTGTAAAAACAAACATACAATAACACAGAATATAAATAACCTAGAGCTCATATGGTGTTTCCCAGATTCACTGCACTCATTTCCCTTCTATATTTTTTCCGTCATAACAAAGTAAATGGGGTTGTTCCTCAAGGTACCTCACTGCTCAAAACAGCTGCTGGGGTGCCGGCCTTTGCATCTAAACAGCAAGAATATGGATGGGAAAAATGCAAAAAGGAACTCTTTTGCCTTCAGGAACCTTTCCAGAAGTCTCTTTCCAAACTTCCACTGAAAACTCATCAATCTCTATTTAGTCATCTGGAAACCTGAAACAGAGAGGAAGACTGGGAAATAAAAGATCTTTGTCAGGCACAGCATCGCTCCAGTTGTATCATGCTGTCCAATCCTAAAGCAGAAAGGAGAACGGAGATTATGTGATGATCCAGTCGGCTTTGCCATGAGTAGAAACACGTGAAAATGACATTCTAATAAAATTATAAACTCAATATCATATGCTAGTGACCAGTGTCGTTGTTTATTGTTTTATAATTAATTGCTTTTCATGTTCTTTAGGTCATGGAGATATTTATAATGATGATATAATACAGAACAATACATTTATAATTAAATCTGTCATTCAATTTCCTGGGTACAGGGGTGTAGCAATTCGCAGCACACTTTGTCCTGGGTCTCTGCCCTCTTGCCGCAGCCTCCCTGGAGGCAGGCCACCTGCAGGGACCGCAGGGCTTTGAGGAGAGTGCAGTGAAGTGGCCTCATAAACAACAATATTTGGACTAAGGACGATTTAAGCTTTTTTGATCTAACCATGGCCATCTTTTCTACCCAGAAAGGGTAACCAGGAGCAGACGAAGGAGAGAGGATGCTGGATTCTTGTCCCAGCTCTCGCACCTCTCCCCTCCCTCCCGTGCAGAGGGCCTGGGCTGTAGCTTGGCTGAATTAATGCCCTTCTTCACCCACAGCAGAGGGGCAGGAGTAAAACACCGAACCTGCGGAGACACTGCAGTGTCTCCCCCGCCACGAGCTTTGAGGGAGGAGGACCAGGCTCTGAGGAGCACCTCCCCTTGGCGCGCTGCTCCTGGCCACCGGCGTGCAGTCTCCTGGACATATGTCGCGGGGCCACGTTTCACCAGTCCCTCCCAGGGGGTCCCCGCATACAGACGTGAGTGTCACAGAG
This sequence comes from Solenodon paradoxus, assembly GCA_004363575.1. Classification (NCBI taxonomy): domain Eukaryota; kingdom Metazoa; phylum Chordata; class Mammalia; order Eulipotyphla; family Solenodontidae; genus Solenodon; species Solenodon paradoxus. The sequence continues at coordinate 24,779 of RJWH01006288.1, forward strand.
GGGAGTCACGTGCGGCAGTTTTGTCCTTGTCCGGGCCCATGGGCGTCCGTCTGCCACAAGATGGGAGCGAGGAGCAGCTGGGGGCCTGCACTTCCCGCGCTGGGTCAAGCCTGGCTGCCCCGGTCCTGGGTCCTGGGCGGGCACACGCAGCCCTTCTCATCGTGCCAGGAGCGCTCACACCAGGCCGCCCTCGAGACCAAGGCCACTGTGTTATCGTCCCTCTTGGCAGCTGCCAGCCCTGTCTCCAGCGAGCTGGGCCCACCGAGGAGCGGAACCAAGCCCAGAGAGGCAGGGCCCGTCCGCGTCAAGTTGGGTGGTGTTTTCCTGTCTTCGGCTCACAGGCTTCACCTCCCAGCCGAGGCAGCAGGGCCCCCGGCGCCCGGGTGTGGACGGCGGGAAGGGGAGGGAGGCAGTGGCCGCAGACGTCATGTCGCCAGATGCGCCACGGAGCTCAGACTCACCAAGCGGGGTCCACGGCCGTTTTCCTTAGCGCAGGATTAGACTCGGGACAACGCACCGGAATTACGAGACGCACAGGAACTCTGGCCCACAGCCTCCCATCGAGAAAGCCTGTTGGTCTTACTCAGCACTGCCCAGTCTCCTGAAATCCGTGTCGCGTGTTAACAAAAGCAAGCAACAAATTTGCCTTAAGTAGGTCGGTGTCAATGCTTTGCCATGTGGCCTGTGTGGAAATGCACTTCGGTGGACATGTGGGGACAAAGAACGACTTTTAAAAGATTTCTGAACTAACTGTTCCCGGTGGAGCAGCGGTTGTGCCAATCTCCTCTGAAGGAGCACAGGCCACACACCGCTGGGTTCAGATCCCAGGTCTGGGAAAATGACCAGTGCGAGCAACTAAAGAAAAATAAAATAAAATTGCTTCTTCCTCTTCTCTTCCTGCCCGTCTGCCTACTGGCCGTCATTGCTGCCTGCACCTGTTCTTTTTGTACTAGCTGTTTTCATCTATTCCTAGGACGCTCTGATTTCCAGCATATGTTGAGGTGAAGTTATTACAATTCACATTTTCATCATCTAACTGATGCAGCAACTACCCAGTTAGACTAAGATTTCATGGGTTCAGCAGTCACCAGCTTGCATTTCTTTTTCTAAGCTAATTCCAAGTGATCAACATATCTAACGGAAAAACACACAGAAGCAGCCAAGCAAATGTTTCCAGTAACTCATCAGAGATGTTTATAATGCAATTGAACACAAAGACAGTCATTAAAGCAAAACTGAAAAATGCTGAAGTTCTGGTAAGTTGGCAGAGAAAGATGCCAAATGCTCCAGGAGCCGACGTCTTCTGATGGGAGATCATCAGTCCTTTCTGTTTGGACAGATTCGCTCTATCGCAGCACATGTTTTCAACAAGGAAAGTCTAAACATGACTCCAGGGTGGACTGTGATGGGCATCGTGAAAGTCTTAGTGGGACTCAGCTCCGAGGTCTGGCTGGTGCTGGGGTCCGGCTCCGGGGAGGCGAAGCTGATAACTCTGTCCCGAATGCCCAGGGCTGGCCCGGACAACGCTGTGTGACATGCATTTTCAGGTTGCCTTAATTTTTGTCAAAGGAAAAGTTAAAATTCAAATGTCAAGGAAATAACAGTCCCAGAGTGAAAGTCCTCTGTAAACCCACCCCGAGAACTGCTGTCTACTTCTTCGACTGCTCGTATGAGAAGATGGCCCTGCGGGGACCTGCAGGGGACGGAGCAGAGCAGAGTCCCCAGGAGGTGAAAGTCCCCCAGCTAAGTCCTCTGGCAGGAGGGTGACCTTGTCTGCTCCGGGTCAACAAACCCAAGGACGTTCTGGAGGCATCTCACTCTGTTTCCTCCCCGCCTGTGTGTCTGCGCATAGAAGAGGCAGGGCCGCACAGGAGCAATCAGTCACCTTGGGCATCGTCCCTGCTGATCGGGTCTGAGACAGCAGCTGCAGAGAGAGGCACCTGGGCACCCGTGTCCAGCTGTGGGTCCCCAAGCCCCCAGCCCAGGGCAGCCCGCACTCATCCCAGTATATTTGGGAGAAATCGGTGAGGGTCACCACAGATGGGGGCGGGGGCCGTGCTCCTGGCATCACTGTGGTGTGAGAGACACCCTGCAAATCACAGGCCAGCCTCCCACAGCGGAGAGCGAGCGTCCCCAGACGTGAGCAGTGTGCCTGCTGAACCCCCGTGTAGACAGTCCTACAAAGCTCCCGGAGGATCTTGCAACAAACGTACCATGTGCAGGGAAATGATTAAGATACAACGATGAAAGTGATTCAAAATAAACATTAAATTGCACTTGGAAATTAGGCCTGTCGATTGCTTTATATAACAAGGGCTATGAATGGCAGAGAGATATGAATCATGTTTTTAAAAAATCATTACATATATTTTTACGAAACTTGGGTAACAATTCAACACGGTTCATTTGCAGAGTTTAGCGGTCTCTGCTTCTAGCCTCTGTGAACCAGTTCCTGCTGGACATCTAGGAAATTTCCAGGCCAGTCTCGTCCAGAGTAGGTCCAGAAATTGCTCTGGGAAGCCGGCAGACGCGCCAGGCTGGGTCTGAAGGCTCAGTCTCTCGGAACCTTCCTGCTGACCGTGTCTCCACTGTGCAAGAAGTCGGGCTCCAGCTCCGGGCGTCACAGGTAAAGGTCTCGCGCTTCTGGAACCACAGCTCCCGGGGCAGAAGCAGCCACACTCACAAGGTGACGGCCGGGGTGGCAGACTCCGGGTGGGCGGCCTCTTCTCCGTCCCCATCAAGCGTCCACATGTGCCTTCGGAACATGTGGACGGCGACCGACTTCGTCACGGTCACAGCGGCGCTCGTGAGCTCTGGCTGGGCTACGCGGTGCCCGAGTCTGAATTGCCTTCTTCTCTGCTGCTTTCTTCCCAGGCTCCTATGTGGGCCGAGCAGGATGTGGGGCGGGACAATCATTCTCCAAAAGCTGAGCAAGAGCTCTGGCCAGCAGGCATCCTTCACGACGCAAGACGCAGGGAGGCAAACAAACGCGCTTTTGCGGGGAGGACGAAAGCTAAGTCGGGGTTTTTCTTAGGCTGAGGGTATTGTCTTTGTCCCTGATGAACTCTTTCTAAGGGCACTGATGAAGTCCAGGGATGCTGCAAAAGTGTGCCTCCAGGACACTTGTTCTTCCCCAAGTCAGAGGAACTGAATTTGGAAACTGGGACCCACACAAATCCTTTTCTGTGCATTGATCAGCACCGGACTATACATATTTTCCCAAATCCACCTTTAAAATTCTAAGTCCGAGCTCTAAGTTGTAAGAACAAGCAAAAAATTTCTTTGCCAACTGCTTCAGAAAAAACTGTCTGCGTGTAAGTGAGAGTGGGAACGAGAAAAACGAGTCCCCCTTAGGACCGGGGCGTGCATCTCAGGCCTGGTGGAAGGGGTTCCTTTGCCCTCACTTTGCTGTGTCCACGATTCCAAAGTCACTGTGCTCTAGACTTTGCCTGATTCCAGCTGATTTCCTACCTCCCAAGATGAAAATGACAATGAGCCAGATGATCCTGCATCGCTTACCAGTCATGCGTCATGTCAAAGCAAAGTTCTTCATCACGGCAGTAGGTCAGCAAGCGTCTCTGGACCACCAGAGAAGGGCCAAGACTGGGGACCCAAGTGATAAGTGGGTCCCTTACATTCTTTGACCTTCCCAAAGAAGATTGATACTAAAACTGGTCTCTAAGGAGTGAGAAAAAATAAGGAATAATTATCAGCCATGAGCACGTCAAAGGTGGTTAGGTGTCTGTTAAATCTGCTCTGAAGCACCGAGAAAGGAGGCGAGTTTCTAAACACACCCTCGAAGCTGGCATTTCATGGTACAAAGCCTCACAAGGGTAACAGAGGACCTAACAGAACAGTCCACAAGAGCTCTTGGTGAGGAATCGTAAAAGCAAATCTGTTTCTGACTTTCATTCTTCTTTTCGACCTAGCAGTGAGCATTGCCCTACTTCTGTCTCAAGGTGGAAAAGCAGAGCAGACCCCATGGCTTCCTGACCATTCCTTTAAGCTGCACATTGTGAAAGCACCCGGTCCCGTGTAATGATCGAAACTTTGAAGCTGATTTACAGGCGATCTTCTCCTTTCCCCTCCAGCTGGAGCTCCTTGGGGCTGACAACATGCAGGAGAAGGCAGGGCACTGAAATTTCTCTCATTCATTCTTCCACTGGGTGATTTACTCGGCCACCATCACAGTGAAGGCGGCGGGCCGGATGGTGGACGGGACAAACGTGACGAGGAGGCTGTGTGAGTCGAAGGCTCGTGGCCAATGTACATGTTAAAGCCTACTTTTTCACTCGTTGCACACTTTTGTGAGTTTTCTGGTGATTTCTTAGTTGAGTGCTTTTTTCTATATATCCGGTGATACAGGAAGTGTCTTTCCTTTTCAAATCTGTTTCCGCCACAGAGGACTGTCTTCTGGTCAGACAGCTGCTTCCTCTTCCAGATGAAGTTACTCATCTTAAAATGCAAGTGGCAGAGGGAGCACCCCTCCTAAAACCATCCCAGGAGCTCAGCTCTACTCAGTGTCCCCCTGCGATCATGCGTTTTCAGGACACCTTTTCTAAGCGGTCCCTTCGAAAGTTCTGTGTTGAGATGAGAACCAGGCGCTGCCCGAGTCTCCCTGCTGCAGCTCCAGTTCCCAGCACGTGAGTGACGCCCTCAGAAGGTCACCCCTCTTTAACGCGATCTAACCCATGCAAAGTTTTAAATAAAGCAGGCAGAGGGCTTTAAGAGGTGTGGCATCAGATTAAGGATATTTTCATTGCAAATCTTGTATGAGGTCTAACCCCTGCTGTGGAATAGAGGAATGACAAGAGGGGCCCTAATGTGTATACAGAAACATAAATAAAGTTGTGAAAAGAACGAGGTAGCCATTGTCCTTCTCAGAAATAAAAATGCTTTGTAAACACAACAGGGAGAATGGCTGGTTTCCCCACGTCCCTTTCGTCTGCAGATTCTTAAGCCACGAATGGCATCTCTCTGGCATTGTTTGCTGACGGTGGGTTCCCAGAAAGGCCAACACAGGGAGGAGGGTGCACTCGGCTTCCTGCAGAGGTGTCTCACCCCCTGAGGCCGTGTGTGCACGTTGACCCTGGAAACGCCCAGCCTCAGTGAGTCAAACACGCCGCATCCACACGTGGAAAAAACGGGGCCTGATGATGTCACTGAGCTCGTGCCGCAGAGTCCCAGTCAGAGCCACGGGACCCTGCGAAGTTCCAGTTTGATTCCGGTCTTTGATATTTTTGCAGCCAAAACATTCATTAAAATAAATCTTCCATGAAAATAACCTGGAAAAGGTATATGAAGAGACAGACAAGAATTCCTAATGCAGAAATAGCCCCAATGTATAAAAATTCCTATTGCAAGGAAGTGGGGGCGCCGAGTCGGGGGTCAGAGAGCTTCGGGGCAAGTGCCCAGCGTTGGGGCATCAGGGGCGCCTGAGCTGTTCTTTGTTCTATCACGGTCACTTCCAGGGGGGTCAGATTTGTAAAAGGAAAAGCAAATGAGCCTGTAAAAGCACGAGTCAACCCGCGTGCGCTGCCGGTGGAAACACAGAAACAGCGGACCAACTGCTTGTAACAGGCTGGCTCCACTGGAAACGAACGTGGGACAAGGGGGGCACTCCACCTGCAGGGGTTTCCCCGAGGGAGCGGAAGCGTGCACCCCTTATAGCTGCCTTCTTCGAGGGGCTTCACCTGGAAGCAACCCAAATGTCAGTCAGTAGGTGGGCACTCTTCTGACTCAGGCGGCTGAGATGCTGGTGGGCAGACCACGCCTGGGCTGGGGCGAAAAACCACATTACCAATTAAACATGTTTCTTCCTGCCTCCCTTTCTCCTTTTCCCTCCCTCCCCACCTGCCTCCTTTCCTCCCTTCATCCTTTCCTTCCTTCCCTCTTTTCTTTCCTTCCTCTCTCCCTCCCTTCCTTCTCTCCTCCCTCCTTTTTTTCCTTCCTCCCTCCTCTCTTCCTCTCTTCCTTCCTTCCTCCCCTTTTTCCTTCCTTCCTTCCTCCCTCTCTTCCTTCCTCCTTCCTCCCTCTATGAAAATGCACCACTAAAATGGAGGCAGATGTTTCCATGTAAAGTATGTGTCAGTGGAGTTAATGAAAATAACAAACCAGAAGAGCACACGGGAGATATTTCATACGCTTAAAGAGGAGACGATCCAGAACCTATAAAGGAAAATGCTGCCAGTGGGACTGGATACATACACATCCTGTGACAACAGCACGGCTGATAAAGTCAGCACGACAGCCAGACGGGGCGCCGGGGCAGACACTATAGCTAAGAAATGTCTGGTGTCTGTCTGTGTCCAATGACCCTGAGTAATGAGAAAACAAACCACCCGAGGTGGACGCGACTTTCCCAGGCCCCACGCCACTCAGAACTAAGTCAGACGGCAGCCAGGACCACTGTCCCCAGTCAGGGACGTCCCAGCGCCCGGCTGGTCCCAGCAGAGCGCCGCCTGGGGTCGCGCCTCCAGCGGGAGCGCAGAGAGCGTCCTTGGTACAACACTTCAGAGAGCAACGAGGGAATATTTCAAAATAAAAACGGTTCCTACCTTCGCCGGGGCCGTGATGCCCCCAGAACTCACGCTCTGCTTACGACCGGACGCACGAAGCCGTCCTGACTCCACTCAGCTGCCAGCAGGGACCACCGGCCGCAGCGGTCATTTCAGTGAATTCAGTGCAGACTTCATTTCGCTTCCGGCAGACTTCTTTGGAATGTTTAGAAACAATGAGGCAATGGTGTGTTGCTGACATAGCCACACTTCATGATCTTCTATCTTACGTTGTGGATTTTTTGCATATTTTAGAAGGTCACCTTTTTACTGCACAAATTATAATTGAATATATACGCGTAATGCAGCAGCTGAATAGACATCTATTTTCTCTCAGCATCTCTTATTTAGCTATGCATTTAACAGTCTGTTGATTGACTCATTTCACAGTCAAAGCAAATGCTGAAAAGAAAAGATCTTTTTCCCTGCTAGGCTTCCTCTTTGCTGTTAAAAACTCTAACATTCCTTCCGAGTTAAATAACGCAGCTCTTTAGTTGTTTTTTTTCTGACTTTTGCACCTCTTCTCCAGACCTGCTCTTAAGCACCATTCCCTAGCACTTTCCTACTAGATGCAAATCTATGTTAAAAATGGTTGTACAGGATTCATCTACTTTTCTTTCTGTCTTTTTGCCACTTTAGCCCTATTATACCAGGAAATGACATGTTGGGGAAACAACTTATGTGGTTTCATCTGCTGCTGTGAAAAGCAACCTCATTTAAACACATCCTTAAGAAAAAACATAATTTAGAGTATCACTACTTGGTGGCCTTAGTGACCCATAGTGACAGATAGAGGCATTTGCACTAGTTACTGTGCTTCTATTCAAGCATCATTCTGGCCATTTCTAAATGCACTATTCAGAGAAATAGATCTTTCCTTTGATCGGCATCATAGTACCAAAACTAATGAAATTTTAAGGTAATTATAAATGAGTATAATGTATAAATGAGTATAAAAACTATCCAGTAGTTTTTGTCATTGGTCTGGAAAATAAAATTGAACGGTTTAACTATAATATACAAATCAATTGAATCTACTGTTAAAACTGTGTCTATATAATTAGAAAACATACTTTTGTATTTATTTCACATCTAGAGTACTTGTAAATCAAATCAGGCTTAGAAAATCCACCATGCTTAGTACACCCACAAATTTGTTTTTTTAGTTTAATCTTCTAGTTCTCCTTTCCATGACATGGAAAATGGGAAGGAAATACTTTGATTCTCAAAAGTGCCTTGGGAAAGTCTGTTTTAAAACAGAAGTGAGATGGGTTGAGGATTAAGTAGTGAATGAATTAATGTGACAGGAGGGCCTCACATTCTTGGCATACTTCAAACCTTGGAGAGTAAATTCTGGCATCTAAATACTCAGGAATCAGAGCCTTTAACCTGGAGAATTTGGAGTAGCCTGTGAGATATTTTTTGGAAGGAGAAAGTTTGCTTCCCAGAGAAATCAGGCTGTTAAAAAAATATATACCATTAAAAATGCAAAGATGTACATGCATGGCTTTTTAAATGAGTATTGTACTCTGCTTGTCTTTCACTTGTTTTCTAATAATCCTTTGATTTTTCTCCTTTGCCCTTTTACTTTCTTTATTGACTTTAAATTGTAAAGTCTTTAAGTCAATCTTTCTAAAAAGTCCTCTATTTTAGAAATGCAAATCAAAACCACAATGGGATTTCACCTCACATCTGTCAGAAAGGCCACTATCAAAAAATCAAGATGGCGCACCCTGGTGGCGCAGTGGTCGGGTCAGTCGCCTCTGAGGGCGCGCAGGCCACGTACCCCTGGGTCCAAGTCCCAGGTCGGGGCGGGGGGAGGTAGCCAACCACTGGGAACAACTAAAGAAAAATGAAATAAAATGCTTCTTCCTCTCTTTCCGCCTGCCTGCCTACTCGCCTTCATTCCTGCTGCCCCTGTCCTTTAGGAAAAAGTCAAGAATCAGAAAGCACTGCTGAGAGCGTGGAAGACAAGCCGCTCTCGGGATTGCGGGCGGGGTGGCCACTGTGGAAAACAGCACCGAGAGCCCTCAGAGCACTGAACACAGAACTTCCGCTCGATCCAGCAGGGTCACTTTCGATGATCTGAGGGATACGAAGTAATGATCCAGACAGGTTCACACGCCCGGTGTTCACTGCAGCATGATCCACGGCAGACGGGACACGAGCACTAAGCGCGTGCGGGCGGGGCGGTGGGTGAAGAGAACGTGGTCCCTACACACAACGCAACACCGTTCACCTGTGGAAAGGAGAGGAAATCCTGCCATTTGCAACAACTCGATGGACTTTGAGAGTTTATGCCGAGTGAGACGAGCCTGAGGACAAAGACAGACAAAGCACGATCTCCTCACCCGTGGAACGTGAAGAAGCAAAGCAAGCAAAACGAGACCGAAAGCCAGTCCTGCGACTGACGGAAGAACAGTGGGTACCAGCGGGGAGGACACTGGCAGTGGACAGTGGGGTGTCTGTGGGGCGGGTGTGGGTCGTGGCGACGAGCTGGCTTCCCGGAATGGGGTCTACATTGTTGAGGGGTGAGGCTGTACCCCCGAAACTCCTGCAGCTTTGCAAACGAATATTACCACCCCTCTTTAAGTCAGATTTATATATCTCACCTTAGAAATGGGACATGCAGATCAGACAGAGGCAGATTAATTTTGATTTGCCTAAAAGGAAGCGTCCACCCGTCGAGCTCCCCGTTAGAGGACTCCCACTCACTGGAGCAAAGCCCAGCAATTCTCGCTTTAGTCTGTCTCACATCGACTCTCATAAGCCACACGTGCTGCTAAATTTTCTGCGTAGTAAATAAAATAGTCATGATTCGGACACTCGTGGAGTTTCTGGAGAAAAACTTCTATAAAGTAGCTGCAGATACGCACACGGCAGTTATTGGTCAAAGCATCTCCGAGGAGGGTCTCGCTCCGGGAACGCTGCTTCGATGAAGTTCGGGCCTGAGGTCGGGCGCTCAGGATAACCGGGAGTTGGCCAAGGCGAGAACGGGGAGGTGAGGACTTCAGCACAAAGGCTCGCAGAGCGGGAGGTGGGTGCTGACAAGGGCCGGCAGGGGCAGGAGTGGCGTGGCCGGCAGAGAGGACGGTGCCCTGGCCAGGCCAGGCCGAGGAGGCGGCCGGGGCCACAGCAGCGGGGAAGACCGAGAGAAAGGAAGGCTTTCTGCGTCCCGCCATCCACCGGGGACTGTCGACTGGGAAGCAGGGAGTCGAATGGGAAGAAACTGTCTTTGAAAACTCAGTTTGGCTCCCGTGTGAAAATGGACGAGAGAGAGCAGGAGAAGCCAGGAGCCCAGCGGGGACTCTGTGCCAGTGTCCAGGCAAGAGGACAGCGGGGTGTGGCCCCAACCGCGAGCGGATTTCGGGACCGCGCCTGGAAGAGTGGGCCCCGCAGCAGACTTGGACAGAACTCGGGCGGCCTGTACACACTGACTGACAGGAGTGCGCACCTGACGCACTGCCGTCATGCAGGTGACCTCGGTTTCCAAGAAACAGTTCACCGAAGCAGTGAATTCATACAGGAAGGTTTAGGCTTGAAATTCCATTCGGTATTTTCACAAATTCACTATCTCACTCTTATCACCACATATATTTAATGTGCATTGACAGCTTCCCTCCTCAGCACATCAACCTGTAGAATCTCTGTGGTTTTACCGTAGAAATTAAAACCACCCGCCCGAGGCAGGAAGAATAAAGCCGCAGTCTTTGTAAAAAGGTCTTTAGCACAAAACAGCTTCCCTTTTTTCCATCTCTTTTTGTTTGCTATTTTTCGATTCTGATTAAATAGCACCTTGAATGGAGAGAAAGCAAGAATAAACATAATCACCAGTGTCCTAGAGAAATGCTTCTGAAACCTTCCTACTTTATTCCCCATAATCAAATATGCTGAATCTTAAAGAGAAGACACGTTTCACAGACACACAGATGCTATAGTTGCAAACGCTTGACAATTTTATTCATCAAAATAGAGTACAAGCGCATAGGAATGAATTCGTTGGGTCAGGAATAATCACACTGCTCTGTCTTTAAAACACAAGCTAAAGGGGTTCTCCCAGGGGGTGCGACCGTCTAAGACGGGCGGAGAGCACCCTCGGCTGCGCTGGCAGGTGCGAGCACCGGGTTTGTCCGAAATCGCCGGCCTTGTGCCCACAGGCAGCGTCACCAGGGTGAGCCGGGGGACACTGACCTGCACAGGGAGGGGACCTCCGTGTCCAGGCCTCTGCAGAGAAGTGGCAGAGAGCCCCCGGCAGGTGGGCTTAATTATGCACAGCACCGATGGCTTTCAGGCAGATGCTTAGGGACTGAGAGTCAGTCTAGTGTTTAAAGCAATTGTATAGAAATGATGAGGAAGGCGGTCTCCTCAATGCGGTGATTTCTTTCACCGGCCTGTACATCTCACGAGTTACAGGCGAGGGTCCCGCCCCGCGAGCCCCTCCACGGCATTCACCCGAGGGAGGCGAGAGCACGTCTACACCACACCTGCCCCGGACGCCGCAGCAGCTGCCTGCACCATCGCCTGGACCTGGGGTCCTCGGCAAGTGCCTGCATAAACCGAGGGGCCCCCAACAGCAGAGCGCTAGTCGGTGTAGACAGAGATGAGCTACCACGTCACGGAAACATATGGAGGAAAGAGTGGATATTTTGAAGTGAAAGGGTCGGTCGGAACGCCGACGCACAATGTCCCGATGAGCGACACCTGGAGAAGCAAAGCCCGTGGACAGGAAGGTCGGGGGCTGGCAGAGGCATCGGGAGGAGTGACTGAGCATGGTAGGTCGGGGCGGCACCTGTGATAGGAGAATGGCCGGCGCATCGATAGACACACGGAAACGCACAGAACGCACGAGACAGGCGAGCCTAGTGCGACTGTGGACTTCGGGTCATCAGTGATAACCAAGGGCCTCTGGCGGCGCTGGCGACCGGGAGGCTGTACACAGCAGGAGGGGACGTTCTGGAAATCTGTTTGCCTTCGGCTTCCCTCTGCTCTGATCTAAAAACTGCTCTAAAAAACAAGTCTATTAAAAACAATCTCAAATCTTCTCACATGGTATGTGTGTGTCCCTCCCTCTCTCCCGTCCAGAGCCTAAGTGCTTTCAAGCACCGGATGCCAGCTCCCTTGTCGTGAGGCTGCAGACACCAACAGATTGCAAGGCTCTGTCATGAATGACTTGATCCTTGGTTGTGTTGTTAGTTGTCCACTCGACTCTGCTAACATAGGAGAGCAAATGGAGTGTGGATAATTAGGATGTTTTGAGCAATAATAAACGGTTGTTGAAATCAGTTCCTCTTCCGTTTATTATTCTAACACAAAGGGCTGCGTCTTCTGGCGCAAGGCTGGCAAGCGTTAATGAAACAGGAGATTGGAGGAAGAGGCACCCAGAGGGCTGGGAAGCAGCATTCCTGCCGAAACGGTCTGTGTTTCAGAGTCCTCGTCCTGGAAGAAAATATCAGTCATTTAGTTCTTGCTGGTCTGAATGCAGGTTATCAGAGAATTTCCTCTTGGGAAGCAATACGGAGGGTTTCCCTAGTCACTTTCCATCTTGTCCCCTCTGAGCCCTGTGTCACAAACGTGCACACGTCTGCTGAGATTGGGGTCAAGATTCTGTGCATTGCATCCTCGTGGAAGTCAGCGCTACGCTCTTGGAAACTGAGCCTGGGGGCCGTGCAGCCCCAAGATTGATGGAAGTGAAAACACATTAACGAAACGCATTGTTACAAGAAAGAGGATAGAGATACCAGTGTAGTCGATTAAGTTATAATAGCTTAATTGAGATGAATGAAATACCAAAAAGTGATTCTTTTTGACTATTAATTCTGACTCATTCTCCCGACAGAACTGGAACCAGAATAACGAGTCTGCTGTGAGACACTGGGTTGTAAGTGACATCACCTGTCAAGATGACCTCGATGTTTTTGCTCTTCAGAGTCTATTTATAGTTGAGCGCTTTTAATTTGCTAATCGAGAAGCATAGATACCGAATAAGAGTCAACATCAGAAAAAAATATCATGGTGAGAAGGGAAGAGCAGCCTTCAATCAGACCCACCAGGAAGAAGGATTCTGCAGAAGAGGAAAAAGCATCAGACTGGAAAATCATGATGGAAGAATGAGCACCAGCCTTTGATGCTTCATCAAAATGGGCCAGTCAGAGATCCTATTAGAGCCGAAAGCCAACCCAATAATACCAGAGTCCACTGTCACGTGATGGCCCCACCTGCCGTCACCCTTCTCATGGTCCCTGGAGCAGAGAGGAGGTTGAACACACATGGACTGAATACACAACCAATGACACCCCTGCCCCACAGCTTCCTGGGGATTAAGTCTTATCTAAAGGTGGCGTATTTTATATTTTTCAATTTGTTGTGAGATATGGTAACACCACCACAGATATTTTTTAATAGATTAAGTTAAATAAATGGCATAGAAAGTCTGCTTCTGAAAAAGGAGGACCGGAGCACCTGATGTGAGAATGATAAGACGGGTGACGTCATGACATCATGGCGGCCAAGGGTGGAGAAGTAGAAGCAATTAGCACCCGTAGAGTCATGGATATGACTTCCACATGTTCTAACAGTTAGTCTTGAAAATGAGCTTGCTTGAAAAAGGAAAAGCGCAGTATAATGGGAGATAAATAACTATCACATGTGTCTATCCAGCTACATCATTGTAACGATCCATCAGCACTGACTTGTCCAAATGGACAGACCATTATGCCAAACTGGTGTCCTGCCCAAAGAATAATCATTCATCAGGATGATCCTTGAGAGAATCCTGATCAATTGAGAGATGAATCATACAAATGCATTTCCATCTTCTACTGGTCACGGATGAAGAGGTCATCTTGTTCCCGGGAGCTCTTTACCCAGCCAGATGAGTAAGAAATAGATGTCATGAATAATCGAGAATAAAAGCACTTAGGGATATCTCTGTAGATTATTAGTCACTCATGCATTATGTATGGACTCCAAATGCTTTTTCAAAATAATACAAATGAAAATAATAGAGTCCAACAATGGGAAATTTGAAGAAGCAATTAAAGTGACTTTCACCAAATGTTTGATGGCAAAATTCACCCAAAGCAATCATGCGTTTTGGTAGCCAGTTGTGACCACCTGAAAAAAATCTATGTTGGTATCAAGTGAATTTTTTAAATTTCCAAATCCAGCCACTAAACTGCCTTCAGCGCGGCCACTGTTAGAAGGTCCTCTCCGTCTCCTGCAGCGACGCTGGCTGCATTCACTGGCAAGTCACGGAGGCCGACGGCGGCTGCAGTCACCACCAGATTTGCCTTCCACTCATTCCAGGGTCCGCTCATCCAGACAGCGGCTGCCAGGCCCGAAGAGGCTGCCGGGCGAATGCTGTCAGAGCAGAGCCGCGTCCTCGGAGCTCTCTGCTCAGATCCGCCAGTCGCCACGAGCGAGATGGCGAAGCACCCGAAACGAGTAACTCAAGACACTGTTACACACGGGCTCTGCTCCATGCACTTCCACTTATGGTTTTGTTGTCAAGACTTAGTTCGCTTCTTTGGAAAAGGCTTGCTGCCCACGTGCTGCCCTCTTCTCCAAAGGCTTGTCTTTATGGGACGGACGCTTGAGGCAAGGTGCCTGGAGGTGCGTCCCCCGTGAAGAGCAGGCACTGCTGTCTGTCTTCTCCTGGCGTTTGACTCACTGCTTCATGGAGCCGCCTGATGCCCAGAGTGAGGCCTCCACACACCCTCACTTCTGCATGAGCTCACCTCCACCTGTAACTCAACCGCTTGGCCCGGGACAGTGTCACCACCGCCGCGCGCGCGCTGGGGAGCCTCGCTTCCGCCGGCGGTGCGACACAAATGACGACCGGGCTTCACACTCACAAAAATACCCGCGTAGCGAGAGGACAGAATGTGCTGTCTCTGCCACATTCGCTGCAGAACTGCGCAGCGTCCAAGCTCTTGACCACTTGGGACGCCTTAGAGACCAGATCTCCTTCTTCTTCACGTGCTTTCATTTGTAACATCATTTCCATCTAAAACTCATCTTCCTTTCTCCTTTTCCCACAGGCGCCTTCTTGCGCGTCTCGCGCTTGTGATCAGATTGGCAACTCGTGGTTTGCCCCGCTGTCGGGCTCAGCCCCACAGGAGAGCTGTTTGGTGGCCGCTTCAGCAACACCATCGGGAACAATGTGAACAATGTGAAGTTGGGGAATTTCGCGCAACGTGGCCCACAGAAGACAGACTCCTCACCATTAAGAAAATTAACTACCCCAGGAGCCGCTTAAAAATCCTCGAGCAGGTGGGCCCTGACGGAGCAGCGCTTGGTCCGTCACCTCCAAAGGAGTCCCAACCACATAAACCTGGGTTCGAGTCCCGGGTCCAGGGGTTGGTGGGAAACCACCAGTATAAACAACTAAATAGAAACAAAATAAAGTGCTTCTTGCTTCTCTCTCTTCTGTCTGCCTCCCTACTCGCCTTCCTTCCTGCCTGCACCTACTTAAAAAAAAAAACCCATGAGTAAAAATAGAAAGAATACTTTTCACTCGAGGATATTCACATATTCTTTCTCTGCACCAGGTCCTATGTGAGTTTCTGAAGGACAAGGGAAAATACAAAATGGATTAGACTGTCCAAATGCTAATGCATAAAATGAAAATCAGCCTGTAGAAAAGCTAAGAGATGGGAAAAGCGTGGTCCGAGTGAAAGCAGGTAAGATTACTCTCCCTGGTGGCGGGCAGGGTCGAGACAGCTTCTCAGAGAGGATGATGTTTGAACTGGGTCTGAGGTGAACCCAGAAGAATGCATCAACGTTTTACCAAATGTACAAGAGAAGAAGACAGTTTCAGGTTAGAGGCTGACTTAGAAGAAAATCCACAAAACGAGAAACAGAGTCAGGAGACCTAGTGCGGGACTCATGCACAGGGCGCTCTGGACGAGGCTGGGACCTTATATTCATCTGCAGGTTGCGACGGGTTCAGATGAAGAAGAGCTGTCCAGTAACTTGGACTAAGTCTGGGGGAGCAGGTGAGCGGGTCACAGAGACCAGAGAGGAGGCAGCAGATGAGAGATGCTGAGAGGGGTTGAGTGTGACCTAGTGCATCTGACGTCCCAGGGCTGGACCCACCACACTAGAACGTGTCCGAAGAGAGATGGTTGGGGTGGAGTCGACACAACTCAGCCATGTCACCCTGAATGGCTGGGTGGGACGCCCCCAAACTGTAGGGACCCGGAGCCTTCCTCTCCTCTCTTTCAGGAGGTGAGGCTGCGTTGGCGGCTGACAATGAGTTTGGCCCATGACCTTCACAGGCCAAAGGAGCACTGGAGGGAAAAATGGACGGGGTGGGGTGTCCTCATCCTAGGATGAGCCCCTAGCAGGTCTTGCTTCAGACGATTAAACTGAAGGAGACGGCAAATGGGTCTGCTCTAGGTGCCTGCAGCGGCGGCTGGGAGCTCAGCGAGCTCAGCTGTCACGTGCAAATACTTGGGCTGAAGACGGCCAGCAGCGGGTCCTGGCATGAGGGACGGCACAGCAGGTCCCCAGAGCGAAGCCCAGGTCGGGGATGGAGGGCCAAATGCTACCGAGCAGCCCCGCATCCGTCCCGGTCCTGGAATTCTCTAGAAATCACTCCAGTAAGCCTCCTTTTCTTCTTTTCACCTTACGCAAGAGTCCATTTCTGTTGTGAGTGCTGTCGGCTTGGCTTTGCTACTGGCCTTGCACCACGTCCGTCTGATGGAGCCACATTCCACGGGCCAAGGAAATCAGTCCCCAGACAACGCTCAGACATGCACCTGGATGAGACACGGCCCATATGGACTGAAAACATCCAGAAATATCGAGCAGAGTGAGAAGGAACCACGCCAGGGAAAAATGTCCACAGTTAATGGTTGACGCACCTGGGGAGAGGCTTTGAAGAAAGATGAAGGAGTTTGACAAAAGCAGACTGATTTTCAAAGGAAAAAGGAATTTCAAGTATGAGGCGTGGACGACTGCTTGCTGTTGCAAAGAGGTCAAGCAGATGGGATGGTGGCTGGCAAGACGCAGCGGAATGATTGTTTGCTCTTCTCAGATGAGAGCAGCTTCAATGGAAGGAGAAGGATGTTGCTTAAAAATGGATAAATAACGAATGAGAGACCTGCTCCTGCAAGAGGGGAAGGAATGGAGAGACAGAAGCCGTGGTCAGAAGAAGCAGGAGCGTCCAACTGGATGAACGTTTGCTTCCCACTGTGAGCCAGGACGACAGGAGGCCAAGTGTGAAGGCAGGTGGACACAGCCCTCCCGTGACACCTTCCAGGGTGGGGACGACTGTCTCCAGGGAGGAGAGAGCCTCAGGGACACGGCCTCCTCCTCGCCGCGAGGTGGTCACCAGCATGGGAGGCGTGAAACACATCAGCCGTGCGTGCTGGCGCGGTCTCAGCAGACACGCACATAGGCCACACTCGGGGACCCACGCTGATGCCACCGTTTGTGTAAAGACACCAACAGACACTCGGACACTGGGATGGGGAGTCAGCCCCCCGGGGCGGCTCAAACCCCGGAGAGGACATGCAGCGGGCTCTCTGGGAGCACTGCCGCTCAGCTGTAGGTGACGGGGTCTTCCTCCCTGAATCACATAAGGAGGGCGTAGCTGTGGTCATCTTCCTCCAGGAGAAAGAGAAAGCGCCCTCTTTGAATCACACATCGTTAGTCTGGTGCGTTTTGCTTCTTTTGCCCATCAGTGAGAAATGTGCATCTATAATACGTGTGTGTGTATTTTTTGCAGGTAATTATTTCCAAACACAACTCCAGACAATCCACAAGTGGGAGAAGTCAGCATTTTAAGGGCACAGCCCTCAGGATGCAATTCTTCCAGCCAGAGGAAGCCAAGAATAAAATTCTTCGGCAGGGAGGCTCCTGTTTATGAGTTTCCCATATTTTATTCACAGATACTGAAATGTAACTCCTCCTGCCTGCAGTTTACTTGGCCAGGGATCCTGACCTTAGTTAGCAACGTGCTGCCCTCCGTGCCAAGCGGGCTCCGAACCTGCCCACAGCTTCTGCGAGCTGATGGCCTGGACGCATCCGCTTACACGTGTCCAGACTGTGCGCTTTCAGTTGTATTCCTCACCCTGTAATACTGCGTGGTAGGAATAAAGTCCCTCAAGATCTCGCTGATGTGTTTTCTGTCCTGTGTCCCAGGACACAGGGCTCGGCCGCAGTCCCCTCTCACCGTGCAGAACCTCCTGTCCCACAGGAATAAAGTTCTGAAGATTCAAGCTAGAAAACCTGGACATAGTGTGATGGTTGCAAAGTAACCTGCCCGACATCTGCCCAGAGGAAAGGAGCGTTCTTCTGTATCTGCAGAGTGAGCAGCCTTCCCTTGATTCTCGAGAAAAACGCTACCACTAAATGCAAAGACGCTTGTGACCCAAACATACTTGGAACGATGCTTGCTCCCGGGTTCCACCCAGGCTGCCAGCGCCTCTGCTCTCCAGCCAAGCAGAAGCCAGGCAGCCCACAGGAGCCGTCTCCCAACCGGGCCACAAACTGGAGGGACCGTCTCAGATTCCCAGAGTGGATCCAAATGCAGCCAGAACAAGGTCAGTTGGACATGACTCAGCAATGTCTTCGAGAGAAACAGCGACCGAGAAGGCGTGAGCCGTCAGCCCAGTCTCACTGGCCAGCATAGCTGAGGACAAAGGAGGACGGTTCTCAAATCCATTTGAAAAGTTGTCATCTCACCACGCTATCAGTGTCCCAATTCCAAGATCTTCTTAGAAGTCTGCAGAGTGGAACGCTGGCCAAACGTGCTGTAAATGACCAAATAGACCCCTCACGGAATATTTTGAAAGAAGTTGCCAGAACAAGGCAGAAAGTCACTAAGGGAGGAGACCACACTTTAAGGGGAGAAAGGCACCCAAGTGAGCTGCTATGACTGTGAACCTCACACTCTGCTGAGGGGTGTCATGCAGCCTTGGGATCTGTCTTACTGTCTGATGGTAGAGATTCATCCATGTGGCCATTCAGAGATCTTCGCTGTAGTGCATTATCTTCCCACCCGAGGAGCTGTTTTATGGGGCCCCAAGCAGACAGCCACGTCTCCTGCAGGCATTGCTCCCAGCTTTAACTGTTAAATCTTAAGTCATTTAAGCCCTGTAAGCGACAACATAGGAATTATCAGCAAAATCAGGACAGTAAGAATGTGAGCAGTTAACTTTTCATCAACCAATAACTTTCGAGGGAGGGAAGGAGGAAGGAAGAGAGGCAGAGGGAGGAGATTAATAGGAGATAAGAAGGTTTAAGAGATGAATTAACTAATTTGTTGAATGAGCTTTTAGCTGGACCTCAAAAAGCTTTCTGAAAAATAAACACTGTAATGAGTTGATTGGAAAGTTTGGTGGAGTTAACGATTGTGATTTGCAGATGTAACTATGGTTAGGCGTGAAGACTCCTGTTTCTAGAGATACAGACTGGAATATTTACAGATACCATAATGGCTTCTCTGAGTTTGCTTCTAAATAACATGCTGCCACCAGCTTCCCAGCTAATGGCAAATGCCCCAGGCCCTTCTGCGCTTTGCATGTGCTGCCTCTGGGAAGCCGTGAAGGGAGACACACAGCCGTTTTCACACCGGGGACACCGACCCTTGCCCGCCTCCCTCCTGGAATTGCGGTGCCCGCTCCTGCTGCTACGTGATAATTAGCTTGGAAACCTTTTTAATGCTGATGAACCAGAACTCAGGACTGACAGAAGCTTATCGGATTGCAAATCAAGGACCACAAATGAGACTTTTCCATGTTGGGCTGAAAGGTCTGAGCAATGTATGGAGACTGAAACAAGCCATGTAAGGACTTTCACTATTGGACTTTTGTGAAATGTGCTGGACGGCTCTTTGTGGGCCCTTGGTCTGCACTGAATTAAGTTCCTGTGATTGGGGGTGTAATGGAAGCGTCCCTGCCTCCTCCGACCGTGTGTCAGGCCCAGGCTAACACAGCCAACCAACCAAAGGTCCGCGAGAGGAACAGCTCTGTCCGTAGAATTTTGCAAAGAGCAGCGACGAGAGCAAGCAGCAAACCACGGAGGTGATGGGACTTCACTTCCGGCAGCACTGGCTGGTCGTGGATTGGGAGCTGGCGTGACTGACCTCTGGTGGTCTTGCTCATCCGACCGTCCACCCTGAAGGCACACGGCAAGTTAGAGGGACTCCAGGAGACCAGCTCTGTGGAGAACACACGGTCAACGTTAAATAAGTATTCAAAGTGCATTGACTTTTAAACTGAAAAAAGGAGGCGATCACTCTCTAAAGCAGACCAAAAGTTACTGTTTTTTATAGCAGCTATAAAGCATGCTACTGGGAGATCCTTGTAGAATTGCATTATGGGCAGCGTAAACATTTCTTTCTTTCACTTTGAATTGCTCAAATAATTCTTCTCGGGGAGCGCTGGAGCTCTCCCTCGACGCAAGTCCCCGGTCCGCCAGCGCGTCGCTGCTCCCCAGTGTGCAGGGCACTCAGACCGATGCAGCAGGGGCCACGCCTGTGACCATCACCTTCTGCTGACCCTGGAGGGGCCAGAGGGGACTGCCCACCTCAAATGGAGGGTCCTCTTGTACATGCTCAGGGGAAGACAATAGCTCGTGCAGATTGATGGTCTTAGTTGGCAATCTGAACATGGAAAATCTGTTGCGAGTCCAGAAATAAATACAAAATAGAAAAGAAAGGCAAATTCTATTTTTCATGAATCCAGGGGTGCCCAGGGTTTGACTGAAGTTGAGGTCTGTTTACGAGAAGCATAGATACTGGTCACAAGAAAAAGCAGGCATGGATCAGGTGCAGAAATCACACACACGTGTGTGCATGCACAAGATGGGTGACAAATAGCTTAGTGTCCAAACTGGGGCTTCAGAGGATGACATGTGGGGTCATTCATGATTATGCCGTGATGGTCCTAGGAAAATGCTGATGTGTGATCACTTTTACTTGGGCCATCTCCTAAACGCACCTGCCAAGGCTGTAAGAAATGCGATGTGTTGAGTTTCATCCATCTTGATATATGTTTTGGAAAATAAGATGAAAATAACATGCACTCAGCGTCAATTCTCTTTTCCCGTTTGATTTGCCTGAAGAGTATTTGTTCTGCTTAGTGTTACCATTTAAGGAACAACAAATTCAACCTTTGCTCTATCTTCGCTAAGGACATCACATCAATAGCGATGCTCCTCACAGACAACAACAGACTGGTCAGACAGGAAAAGAACAGAGAGGTCCATTCCCCAATCGCCTAAAGTGATTTCCCTCTTCTCTTATCACCTTGGCATCTTCGCCAGGTCCTGTCAGTACAGCGCAGCGTATTGCTTGGGTCATCTGCCCGGTCACTCTGCACGGACGGGACCCTCTCTGGGCCCAGCCAAGAGGAGCCAGCTGCACATGGCGTGGCCATCGGACGCTGGCCGTCTGCGCCATGCTCCACCGGAGCGCGTGAGGCCTCTGTCTCTGGCCTGTGGCCCCAGAGATCAGCGCTCAGCCCTCGCGGGGCCCCGTGAAGAACGAGAAGGACGCACATTTTATGGGATTCATCATGCAGACAAATGAAGCCTTTGATAGACCCCTGCCCCCGCCACCTCCAACCACATGTCTGGAGGAGTCGTGTTTGGGCTTTACTAGCCGTGAATTTTCCTCCCACTCCTCTCACCCTGGACATTGGGAAATCATGACTTCCCGACCCCTGGCACTGAAGACGGTCTCCTCGTGGTGTGAGGGCTGTGGCAGGACAGAAGGGTGCAGGCCGTGGCCCTGCAGCCGCAGTGGGGAAGCCCTGGGCTCGGGGGCCACGGAGCTGCAGGTGGCTGAGGTGCTGAGCCGCCACAAAGGAACAGTGACCTGGAGGTGTCCCAGACACAAGGGACAGTTCGTGGGAAAAGGAACCTTCCGTGTGCGGAGCGAAGGCCTGGAGCTGGGAGCCTGCGGTCTCAGACTCGCAGAGCTCGTCCTGCGTGGCGGCGGGTGACCCTCCTCTCTGGCACCGCCACCAGGTTCCATTTGGGCCTCCACGGATGCCAGCGGCCTCCTTCGCTCAAGGTTCTTCCTCCCAGGTCTCTCCTCTCCCAGGTCACATTTCTTGCCCCTTTATCGGGCGGGGAAATCCATCACCCGTCACCGTCTCAAACACACAGGCCCGTCACCGTGCTTCTCTGAACAGAAGGGGTCCCTAGCATCCTCCTTCAAATGTAACATCTGTGTGTGTGTCTATGACTGTGTGTGTGTATATACACATGTGTGCAAGCAATGCAGCGTCCACGACCACTCCCTGGCACCTTGTGACCATCTCTACCGACCACCTCGCAGCCTGCAGAAGATGAGAGTTTCCTAAGCAAGTTCGTGGATGAGCTTCCAACTCCGTGAAGCCCTTGAGAAGCGCCATCGCCTGTGTGGCTGGACACGTGCGCACTTGCCGTCTGAGTCACACATTCAGAGGCTCCTGGAATTCAGACGCATCAGAAACTACCGGTGGAAGAACGGCGGACGCTGCAGAGCAGGAGCAGTGCATCACGGCCCAGATTCCAGCCTGACGGGCGAGAGGTGATAGGGGTCTTTACATCACCGTCCCGCCGTGGCCTGGGCAGAGAGTTCGGGCTCTGTCCAGCTCACCCAGAGCCTGAGACATAGAAACCAGAACACAAGGAGCTCACTGGGTCAGAGCTCCCGCCACGAGCCGGCGGGATGTTTTTCCGACAAGACACTACCATGTGCTTTTCTCCCCATTGCATCAAATTCCAGGGACAGATGAGCAACTCTTTTCCTGACAAACGACTGTCTTCCTAGGAGGTCTTGCTGTCAGAGGACAGAGGATGGCAGCTCTGCAGGAGGGAGGGGGTCCTCTCTTGGCAGCTGGGTGGGCAGGCGACAGGCAAACCTGCAACCTCTCCCCTGTCCGCATCCTTTCCCGGTGCTGCTCTCCGCGCTCCGCTCCTTCCTCCTCCTGGTGGGACCGCACGGGTTCTTGGAGACTCTGTGCACAGAGCGCATCAGGCCGGGACGACAAGCTGGCTCAGCTCCCGCGACTGATGCAGTTTGTGATGGGTGCTCAGCCGTCGGCGCGGGCATTTACACAGCTGAGGTTGGGACGGAGGGAGGGAAAGGGGCAGGAGAATCGCTGCTGTCTCGGCCAGGAGCTCCGTGTGGCTTCCTTTCATGACATGGGACTCCTGCCATTTTACCTGGATTCCATCTTCTCTGGCTTTGACCTTTGAGGTCGCGGCATGGACCCAGCCTGGACTGTGTCTATTGCTTTGTTTAAACAAAAGTCCCTTAAATTCGGTAAATGGGCTGCAAAGCGCATATGATTTCTATGAAGTGGCGATTGTGTAGTTCGATCCTGGGCCTAGTTTAAGAGAGTCTGCATTTCACAACCATTCCTTCTGCGTCCTGCGTTCCTCCTCGTAAAGCGGGGACACTGGGGGACACTGATGACAATGACCTCTAACGCGGATAAGGCGATAGCTGGTCTGCTTTAGAAGCATGGGATTGGTGAAGCATGGGGTTCGGTTAGGTAGACAGATGGAAGCCGGGATCGATTCTAAGTCTTCGATTGTATCACTGGTGCCATCGACCCGCCGAAGAAGCATTTTCCGCGAGCTCAGCATCAGTCCTCGTTTGTCAGGCTTGAAACCGAGCTGGCAGCTCAGTAGAGGTGACGGGAGAGTTACAACCTTTCACCTTACTTTCTGCTCAGGTGTCTGGATTCTTAGCTGGCCATTTGCTGTGACAGAGGCAGAAACTGAGCTCCTCCAGACTCCCTGCTGCATTGCTGGGTTCCTGTCTGTTGACGACTTTCTCCGCAGACAGGTCAAGGCTAAGAGCAGTCTCAGACCCCAGGCCTGACCTTCCGCTGAAACCCAGCAGCGCACATACAGCAACTACACCGAGAGGCAGAGACGCCGAAGGGGAGACAGCAGGAGAGCGTCCCTGCCGGGTTCTCCTTCTCTCGTGGAGCGATGGTGGTGTTTGTCTTCCACATCACGACGGCGGGGACAGACACAGGAGGCGGGGCCGCTGCTGACAAAGCAGAGCCCCCACCGTCCATGGCAGGCCCGAGGGTCAGCGTGGTGGGGTCCCCACAGTGCTGTGGGTGCAGGAGCCTCTGGGGCAGCCGTCCTGCAGGCCCCCAGGTCAGTCCAGAGGGCTCGTAGGGGACCGTCCGCCGCAGCAGGAGGGGAGGAGGAGGCGGGTGCCGCCACCGGGCAGAAACACAGCCGCGGCGTCCTGAACCCCAGCTGTGTCGCCGACACCGGCCACACGTGTGGACAGAGGCCGGACTCATGGGATTCAAGTTGACAGGATGAGGTTCAATGTGAATTAAAATCTGTTTCCACTGTGTTTATTCATGGACTTCACGTCGGGATACTTTGTATCGCTCTGTAAACGCTGACAGGCTGCAAGAGGAATGCGCGTTGCATTTCAATTATCTGGGTAACAAGTCCATCCCATCTTGTATTTGAATGTTTTCTAATTTTTCACCACACACATTTTAATAAGTATGAAATAGATTAATAAGTATGAAAATATGTCAATAAGTATGAAATAGATTAATAAGTGATATATTAATAACTATGAAATATATGAAAAATATTTTTCTGTTTTCAAGTATGGTCTTAGTACAATTGACCCTAGAGAGAATTCTTCATGAAAAGCAGGCATTTTTTGTATGACTTTTGATCAGTATCACTAATATCACTGATCTGTCCGAGTTTGCACACGACCAGCCAACTGTGCTTGCTGTTTAGGAGAGCCTTGCCAGATTTTGTGCATCTAATTAATTTTTTGCCACAATCGGATGGGTGTAATGAGGTTTTAGATGGAAATAATCCCTTTGGTCTTGGAATCAGGAGCTGTACCGAAGGGACCAGGGACGCTGGAAACTTCCTGGCAGGCAGAGGAAACCTGTGTCGCCAACACGCCCACTACCTCGTCCCCGGGGTGATCATCTGTTACCTGAGACAGACTAAGATGCTTTAGTCAAACCTGCAATACCATTCAAAGGTCCACTTTCTTCCTATTCTGTTTTCTGCATTCTTACCTGCATTCTTCAGGTAACTTTAATAGACAATTGCCCAAATATTACATTACCTCGTAGGTATTTTTCGGAGTTCCATGAGAAATGACCTTTGGTTAAAAGGAACCCTGAGTGAAGTATTTACTAGAATCAAACACTGTTTGCAAGTTTATGGCTCAGCTCCTCATGGGACAGCTCTGCCTTCCGCAGCGGCCCAGCCCCAGAGCCCCAGCCCCAGCCCCGGCCCCGACTGCTAAGTCAGGTGGGCAGGGCTCAGCCAGGAGCTGGGCCGTCCACGCTGCACTCAGGAGCTTCTCAGCTGGGAGCTGGGCCTTCTGGCCACGGACGGCTCCATGGGTCATGTAAGGAGAGTGGTTCCTGCATCGTAGGGCTCTGTCAGGACGACTGAGGGAGCTAACAGATGCCAGTCCTGGAATACGGCACCGGGCACCTGTGAGTGATGGGCGATGGTTGTCACTGTCACTGCTCTACTGTCCTCCAGTGTGAGGCGGGGGTGTGACGGAGGAAGCTGGTCACGCCTCTGTGTCGGCATGCCATGGAAGCCGGCTGATTTGAGCCCTGCCCTCCAGCTCTACTGCAGGCACCGTAATTCCTCCAGGTCTCAGCCTCCCCGTTACCAGATGAGGGAGCCACCTGCGTTCCCACCTTCACGGGCTCCCAGAGGCTCTGACGGGCGGCTCGGCACTGAAGACCCTGGCCCGTGACACGTTTCTCTGCCTTCGAGCTCTTTCCTCTCATCAGCACAGTGGGGTGATGAGTCATTAAGCCTGGAGGTGACCGTCACAGAACTCTCTGGAGTCTATTTGCCTGCACGTCAAACGTCCTTCTTGCTTGCCCAGCTCCCTGGTTCTCCCAGCAGGACAGTAAAGTCTACGCGTCGCTTTGACTGGATCAAAGGATGCGCAGATACCTGGTTAAACATTGTTTCTGGGTGAGTCTGCGGGTTTCCAGAAAGAGACTACGTTTAAGCTGGTGGCCTGAGGGCAGCCTCCTGACCTCCTGGGGTGGGCGGGCCAGGGAGGAGGCCCCCTCTCACCTCCGGGCCTGTCTCCCCACCACCTGCGCTGTCCTGGAGTTACGCCACCTTCTCTCCCGCTCTCAGGCCTTAGACTGCAGCCCTGGCTCTCCTGGGCCTCTGGTCACTGAGGGCAGATGTGGGCACTTCTCAGCCTTCATTTCATAAGCTTGTATCTTACAATAAATGTATTTCTATACACACATCCTATTAATTCTACTTCTCTGAAGAGCCCCAATATACTAGCTCTTCTCCACAAATTATGGCATTAGATGTAATTCCCTGGTGTTGCATTTGCCATTTTTAGTTCTCTCTTTAATCTCACACTTTCATAAGCATATAAATCACCAGGGAATCTTATTAAAGGGAATGTTCTCAGTCAGTAGCTCTGCATTGTGTAAGCTTGCAGGTGATGCTGATGGTCCAAGGAACATACTGTGAGAATCACTGCTCTAGAGAGATGATGAGGATGATGGCGATAGTGATGATGATGATGATGGTGGTGGTGATGATGGTGGTGATGAAGGTGATGGGGATAATAGTGATGATGATGGTGATGGTGATGATGGGGGTGGGGATGCTGGTGATGGGGATAATAGTGATGATGATGGTGATGGTGATGATGATGGTGGTGATGATGGTGATGGTGATGATGATGGTGGTGATGGGGATGATGATGATAACAGTAAAATGCCAATACTAGCAGAACACTTTAATGTCCCAGCTCTCTTATGTGTACCTTATGTACATTAACTTAATCCTCCAATAACCCTATGAAATGGGGGTATCTACTTATGCTATTTCACAGATGAGGAAATCTAAGCAGAAAGAGTTTGACCTGTGTGCCCATGGACATGCAGTGGTCATGGCCTCAAGGAGGTTCTGAGCCTCAACATTCTGCACCGAACACCTGCATGTTAGTGCCCTACACACCGACAATGACTCTCCTGTACCTGTCAGTTAAACCACTTTGAATTTTATATCTACCACTCTCTGAATTTTATATCTACTAGTCACTCCCTTTTACGTATAACCTGCACAGGTACATGGAGGGGCGGTGCCAGGCAGCTCTGTCCAACAAGCTCTCAGTCGGAGTTGAGATGTGCTGTGAGTGTGAAATTCTCAGTGGATCCAGATAACACTGAAAAAAAATAATGCAAAATACTTCATCAATAATTTTCTAATAATGATCGCTATTGAAATAGTGAATTTTGGATGTATGGGATTACATAAAACAGATTTTGAAGCATTTCATCTGCCTATTTTCACTTTTTAAAATGAAGCGATAGTAAATGCTAAGTTCTGTGTGTGACTCAGATTGCTGTTCTGTCGGACAACACTTGTGGAGAACTTCCAATCCAGGTACCTGGACAGAGCCCTTCTTCGCAATTTGCTACATGTAAAACTCACCCGCTTTTCATCAGCAGAGCAGACAGGTCCTCGCTGGTGCCTGTGAGTAACCAGATTCTGCTGGACTGGCTGTTCGTGTCTGACTCTTATGTCCTTCTGAATGTTCTCGATTTCTTCAGCACTGAACCAATGACCATGAAATAGTGTGCTGACATTTTAAAAAACTTGCTCTATCAGTGTTTCATCTGTTTACAATATTATATAGTGGCCAGAGAACAGAGTCACAGCTCTGTCCGTGTGGACACCACCCCACACCCGTGCCCAGAGTTCTGGTGTCTTCACCACCATCATTTTTACCCCAGGTGTCCTGCCCCTCCCAGCTCTGGAAGCTGCAGTTGGCATTTTAGAAACTAAGAATGTTTTTGTGTTTTGTTAGTTCACTTATTTTATTTCTTTATATTTCACATATGAGTGAAACCATCTGATACTGTTCTTTTTCTTTTCTGACTTACTTTGCTTAGCACAATCCACCAGTTTCAGCCAAGTTACTGCAAAAGGTAAGGTTTTACCTTGTTGATGGCTGAGTAATATTCCATTGATATTATTAGTTATGATACATATCACAGTTTCTTTAGTCCTCCATCTGTGGGCACTTAGGTGGACTCCAAGTATTGGCTCTTCTAAATTGTGCTATTATGAACATAGGGCTCATATATCCCTTTAGATGACTCATTTTATTCTTCAGATACCTACTTATAAGGGGAATTGCTGGTCAAATAATATTTCCATTTTAAATTGTTTGCACCATACTGTTCTCCATTTGCATTCAATGACATTCTCACATACTATGCCTGGTTCGTATGAAAAACTATGAGCTCAGGCCATACAGAGAAATTGTGCCTTGTTCCAGGGCATCAGTTTCTGTCTACCAAATGAGGAATGAAATCCTCAAGAAGCATTCAAGGTTTAAAATAATATAACTGTCTGCTGAGAAATGCAAGAAGATTAAAAACATGGTCCTGGTGACAGGTCTTAAATTCCACAGAGGCAGCCAGGGGAAAAGTCGCCGCCTCCCAAAGGAAAAAATTAGCCTTGTGAGCTGCACCCAGGAGCTGGGGAGTTTTAGAAACCGGATACTTGTCTCTTTTGTTTTGCACTGGTGAGGACTTGTTCAGAGAGACTTAGCTTACACCGTGTATGCTTTTGATGGCGAAAGCCAGCAAACAACCTGAAAAGAGAATGAAAGGATTTATATTATGCCTTTAAATGCTCCCCAAACCCCTTCAAATAGGCCATAAATCAAAGGTTCTGAATTAATTGTACTTTCCTTGCAAGGCCTGGGCCATACCCTGAGCCAAGGCTTATTTTCCTCTTCAAATTCAAAGTTAATCCTGATTATTTTAAAAATTCCGGCTCAGAATTAGAATTGTTTGTTTTTCAAGAGTGACATCATGTGGACGTGAGAGTCAAAATACTCACCTCATAGGACATCAAGGACCAGAAACAGGCGTCATCGCCCAGAAGCACGTCTGCAGGAGAACAGTTTTAATCAATCTTTGAGAATAATCATCTGCATCCATGTACTACTAACTAAATGCTTTATTTTGATTGGACTCAACGTGGCAATGCCTTTTCAGTCTCTGAGGTTTAAGACAACACGCCGTTCCTCTACATTGCTCCTTGTGTTTTGAAAATTATTTACCAAAACACAACCTAGAATCTTGGGGACCATTCGCTCAGTTACTAGTAATGTTCTCTGAGAAGAGATAAGTAAACAGCAAAACGCAACCTGGAAATCCGTCTCCAGGAAGCCAGTTCTGATTTGGACCCTCCTTCATTTCAGGCTTTGTTTCTACTCTAATTTGCACATGTTTGGCCTTGTGAAGCCCTTACCTGAACTGTGGCAGGTCATTTGAACACTAGATCCTTAAACAGAGAAGGGGGACAGCAAAAGGCAAGCAAGTTTCTGGATAACTGCTGAAACCTTGAACTTTCAAAAAATATCCACCTGACTCTACACTTCAGGGTTTGGCCTCAAACTCAGTCTAAGGCACGCGTCATAGGAGCTCCTAGCGAATGAAGGAAAGTATATTCGGACACACGGCTTCAGCAGTGCATCCAAACCCAAGTTCCCGCCCGTGCTGCATTCAGTGAAACCGCTGGGTGGTTCCCAAGATACTTAACATAGTGACCGCCCGCCTGTTAGATGCTTGAAGAAATGGTTTCTTAAATGTTAATGCACGGAATTAGTATTATCACACTACTACAAAGTTTAGGAAGGAGCTTAACTTCTTTTTTCTACGAGGAGTTTCATTCATTGGATTCAATGTTATTTCTGTTCTTACTGATGAAGGTGAGGGAGAGCGAGACACATGGATGGGACTCTGGGTCCGTCCGGAAAGAATTTGTGAAGAGAACACACAGGGAACTGATTAAAAGCTGGAAGAGCAAATGGAAGGGCCCTTCGAGGAGGGAAAGTTCCATCAAGGGAATGCACACGTGTGTGCGTGCGTGCGTGCGTGTGTGTGTGTGTGTGTGTGTGTGAGACGGGGCTGCCCGCCTCTCCCTCAGGAAGATCGATTCTAGAATATCTGTGAGGGCTGGAGGTGTCTCTCTCCCTGGGGTGTCCAGGCTCAAGCTGCTGACGAGGGTCCCTGCTCTTTGGTGTCCTCACGCTTAGAAGTCCCAGG
Organism: Solenodon paradoxus; assembly: GCA_004363575.1. Classification (NCBI taxonomy): domain Eukaryota; kingdom Metazoa; phylum Chordata; class Mammalia; order Eulipotyphla; family Solenodontidae; genus Solenodon; species Solenodon paradoxus. The sequence continues at coordinate 54,411 of RJWH01006288.1, forward strand.
TTTTGCCTGTTTGCTTTTGCTCACACATCTGCCACCTGCCCCGGAGATGTTAAGCGATGCTGTCCCCACATCACGGCCAGCATTCACGCCTTCGCTTAAAAATGTAAGACCAGTTCATTCCTTCACGAATTTTCTTCTTGATCGTTTCCCTTATGAGAAGCAGCAGACGTCTGTTTTGAAAGGGATGCTCCGCGGGAAAGATCTGCTCTAAGAACAAGTGCAGATCTTTTAGGAAGAACCACCAAGGCCCAGAAGGTGTCGCAGTCAGAGAGGAGCCTCCGCGAGAGGACGTCACTGACAGGACGGGACCGAGAGAGCAGAACAGCAGACGTTCTGGGAGGTGCCCTCCCTTTCAGGAGGAGGACTCGCCGTGCCACACGCGTCGCTTCTTGGAGAGGTCAAGTGCGATTTCTTTGTGTCGGGTGGTCTGCCCTCTGCCGCGCCCCTAACCGCCTGAAGAGCGGCTTGACTTGTGAAAGAGACTCAGTTCTAAAGAATCAAGTGTCTTTGAATTTCAACCCAGCGCTAAAGTCTTCCTACGAGTCATGAAGGTGAGATCCTCTCCCAAATCTTAGCCCAGCTCAAGCTTTCGGGCCCACAGGCGCGGTTTTCCGTTCAGCCCCTTCCTGCCTCCCTTTGTCCATCTCTCTTTTGCAAAATAAACACAACCCACCACTTGACATTCCCTCGACCTTTCTTTCAATACTAGTTGAGAATTAACTCACAGGCAGTGAACAGAAACCCATCTCTGTCCACCTTGCTTTTCCATTATACCCATACAATGAATTCATTCAAGAAGAAAAATAAAGGATAGAAATAAACCAATTATTAGTGGGTTTACTGGTGATGGGATTACTTGTAATCCCTTTCACAATGATGTGATTATTAACCTTTAGGAGACTAAGCCTCCAGGATTATATACACACACGTGTATGCATATATATATGTGCATATGTGTGCAGATGTTAACATAGAAAGATACTTATTTTAAGAAAGTGGCATACAGGCTACTTACTTTGGAACTGTTTTGCTTTTTAATTGAATGCTTGAAGAAAGTCTTTGTGTTTGGCAGTCTGAGAGCTTTGTCTTCTTTCATTCATCATTGGTCTCTGCAAATCCGTTAGACGGTGCTGTCCTCCGAGCTGCGACGTGGCTGGAGCGTCCACGGTGGAGCGTGACAGGCTGTGCGCAGCTGAGAACCGGGTCTGAAAGCTCTCGTGCATGTTTTGATAGTGAGTTATCTTTGGATGTCATGACCTATGGGAGAAAAGGGAAACACCAGAATCTGTCTCCTCAGTGTCGGACAGCAAACCAATCAACAGGACATGCACCAGAGGGTCACAGCGGGTTTCAGGTCTCGTGGGGTGAAAACGACATCACTGGGTGAAGATGGTAAAATTAGTATTGGAGGAAAATGGGTGAGTCCAAAGAAATCACAGCACATTTTCAGTTCTCCTGTGATTTCTCTTTCACTCTTCCCAGTTTGGGGGTGTGTAGAAGATGACTTCTCAGCCCAGGGAACTTCTCTTGGATATGAGTTAGGAGTGATCTATTGATGGGATAAAAGCTAGACCCCGACTTGGGACCCAAATACTCTGAAACATGAGTCTTCCAGGGGCAGCAGTGGCAGCCGGAAGTTTGGCAAAGTGCTCTTGCTCTAGGAATCTTTCAGCTCCCAGTCCACGCTGCGTGGGGGCGTGAATGACTCCTGCAGGGGCCTGGCATGGAGTTGCCACACTTTCTCGGCCTCATTCTGTGTGGAGCCAAAACTCTGCTCCAGCTGACGTAGGTAGATGGCTGGTCGTCCGACCGGGTCCTGAGAAGGAGGAGCAGAGCTCAGGGAGCCACTGGCCATCCTCGCCATCTGTCCTGATGGGGAGTCCCAGGGAGCAGCTGCCCCTCCTGGGACATCGGTGCCGCGTGGCGTTCCCCACCCCCTCTGGGTGACCACTGATGGAGACCTGACCCGTCACAGACAGAGTCAGGCAGTGTCAGAGTCTCTTTCCCACAGTCGGCACGAATATGAGGCTGGAGCAAGCCGTCATCGGAGGTTCTAGGAGAGACTGGGGTGAGGAGGAAACGGTCGAGCAGAGAGGACCTGGGTTTCTGCTGACCTTCAGCAGCTGCTCCTGCTCTCCTTCCGAGCTCGTGACGGGCTGCGCAGACTGATTCATGGGATGGACTTAGAGCCTGTCCGTTCATCCTCATTTTTAATTTAAAGTTGATTTCTTTACAGCTGAGAGTTTTCAAACCAGGTTTTCAGCAGAGACGATGTTACTCAGAAAGTTTCTACTTGGTGGAAAGAAAGCCAAGGCCGTGACTGATCCTGTCCTCACACGCAGGCGTCCGCCTTGCGGGAAACAATTCCGCGCACTCTCCCCAGGGACCCTGCACGGGGCACAGCGCAGACCGTCTGCCTCTCAGTGCCGATGCTCCCACGGCGATGACCAGCGATGATGTCAGCCTTTGCAGAGCGCCCAAGAGACTTCTTTTCTGGATATTTCTTTCACGAGAACCAGGCGTCTGCAGCGTTCCTGACTGTGTTCTCTCAGATTTCCAGGTGAGACTGACGCCAACTGATGTGTGTTGCTTCCAGTTAGAGAACCTGCAATGCTGTGCCAGCCTTTTGCAAACTGTCTCTAGCTAAGGGTCATTGAAACACGAGAACAGGAGAAAAGAAACCTATACTGGATCAAATAGTACCAATGACATAGCAGAAAAGGAGCGTCTGCATTTTACACATTTTGTCCAATATTATCTTAAACCCACTTTCCAGAACATACCTATTCCTATACCTGAGCATTGTTAGACTATGGCCTTAAAAAACAGTCAACACAGAGTTCAGAAGATCTGCGCATCTGTCATCCCTAAGAAATAAAACAGCAGGTGCATCGAGACTGTCTCCATCCAGCACTGCCCCGTCCGCGCACTGAGCCACCCATCACCGTCGACGGCAGCGGCCAGTGGAGGGCGTTCACTTCATCCCACGTGACCCAGGCTCGGGATGAGCCGTCTCTCTCCGTCCCTACTCTGCTGGGCACCGAAAGATGCTGCTTCACCTTCCACGGCCAGGCCTGGGCTGCCTCTCACATGCGCGTAAAATAAAAGTTCTTGACTGAGGAGCAGAAAATAGATGCCTGGAATAAGATCGAAAATTCTAGAAGAGCTTGGCACGCAGAGTGCTTAAACACTCAAATCACACACACACACACACACACACACACACACACACACACACA
>RJWH01006289.1:0-57630 GCA_004363575.1 Solenodon paradoxus
GGGGAGGGGGCCATGAAAGGACAAAATGAGTCTTCAGCGCGACAGCTCGCGTTCCTCCTCATCCTCTCTCCTTCACACCCACGTCACAACTGCGTGGCTCGATCTTGGAAAACCACCATGTTCGGACGCCATGAAAAGCTATTATAGTAGCAGCATTATTAGGAAATTAAATGATGATAAAAGCAAAAAAAAAATTTCCTGCGAACTTTACACCAGGGAAGTAAGCCTTCAGGAATAACAATGAGCGGGGTTGATGAATTTCTCTGGAAGAAAAAAAAGTTCCATTTCATCAGTTTTTTAAAAATGCAACTGAATAGAAATGACAAGACCTATCAGTGATAAAAGTTTCATTTTTTATTTTACATAATTTGAAACCACCAGAGACAGATTTAATTTGCCATTCTGGAATGAAATTTCAATGTCTGCTTGTTAGACGCTACAATATTTTCATCTCCCCACCCTCCGTGTGACGGAGAGGGAACAGGAGGCGCTTCCGGAGACAGTGACGGGAACAGGCGGCACAGGGGGCCTGGCCGCAGGGGTCGCTGGCCAACAGCAAGGGGACGCGGGGGCCACAGTGAGCGCCCGATGTCTGTCCAGGTCGACACTGCCACCCGGAAATGCTAACCACAAACTAGCCTGACAGGTACTGCGGGTCACCTGTAACGATGACTGCATTTTCTCAGTTATTTTGCCGGAGATAAAGTTCACTTCACATAAGGCAGAGGTTCGTCGCTGGTGCCCTGAGCAAGCACTACTGCAGTTTTCCGTTTTTATAACTTCAGTATTTCAATAACGGGACCTAAGGTTAAACTGTCGGCGACAGGATGCTTTGTAGAAAAGCTGAAACGTAATAAATAGGTAGCCCCGAACCTTTAGATACAAGGGATGGAAAAGTCACAAAATAAGGAAATAATAACCTGTACCCTTCAGGCTCATGCTTTTAAATGCTCCCCTTGGAGAACGCGTCCAACAATGGCATTTCCTGCTGATTCGTGGCCGTGCAATGACCAATCGTCCATCCCTAGATGAATCCTGCGAGACAGCCCGCGAGACCTTCCAGAGCCCGAAGCTCCACTTTGCGGGGCAACGGGAAGTCGCTACTTGGAGCTGGGTCACCAGGCCCCTGACTCCGAAGGGCTGCCGCCAGCCTGGGGGCGCAGGCAGGTACCCCGGTGCCTGGGCAGCACCTGCGCACAGTTGATGCAAAGTAACCAGCAACCGGCCCGACGCCAAATGAACGCAGCACCTGGTCTGCGCCTTCCAAGACGCCCAGACCCCAGGGCCGGCACTTGCCTCTGCGCGGGGGCAGAGGTCGTTCAGGGCCAGCGACAGCCCAGCTCCAGGACCCGTCCGGCCCCACCTCCCGGCACCTGCTGCTCTGTGGGGCTGGCACGCTGCACGTCAGGGGTGCAGCGCCGCTCCGCGCACCGGTCCTGCAAGCTCCAGAGGTAGCCAGCTGGTGTGACACTGGACAGGGACAGGAGCGTCCAGAAGTGCAAGCATTCCTGGGGCTCCCCGTGAAGCTTGGCAACGGTAGAGTAGGGGTGGCAGAGAGTGGGCCCACATGGACCTCAAACGCTAGCTTTCCCAGGAACCACCCAAGGCAGGCCCCACCCCGTGGTGTCAGCCCCGCCCCATATTGTCAGCCCTGCCCCACGGTGTCAGCCCTACACATCCAGGCAGCAAGTGGCTGTTAAACCAGGCGGAGAAGGGCCCTCAGTAAAGACAGCCCGGTTGTCAGTGCCTCTGCGTCCAGGCCTTCGACTTTAAAAGGGACGATCCATGAGTCCCCACCTCACCGCTCAGATCTGCATGGGTCAGCCAGGCAGCCATGATGGACACTGCCCTGACATCAGAGGTGGGGTTGTCACTGCCCCAGCCAGGGACGGACAGAGGCCACGGCAAGCAGGCCAGTGCATGTCCTCTCTGGTGCTGGGCTTCACCGGGAAATTTCCTAGCAAATAAAGGTCTCAAAATACCTGTCGGCGACACGTGCTCATCTAAAGACATGCAAGGTCACTGCTGCATGCAGGTGCTCAGGGCGGAGAGGCCCATCCTCAGGCGGGGGCAGACTGAGCGCCGTGCCCCGGCAGCACCCAAGCGCAGCTCCCGAAAGGAGAAAGGCTGGAAGAGGCGACCGTGCAGGTACGATCTGTTTTCCATTCTGAAGTCAGCGTTAGGTAACCACTAACAGAGAACTCGCTCGCACAACATTTAAAATTCTGTATTAACACGTCCCTTTTGTCAATAGTGGAAGCGGGTTTTGTTGAAGAACAAAGCCCTGTATTTAGACTTGTCACCGTAATAGAACGTAACATCCGTGATGCTGTTTTCCTTTGAGACTCCCTGCGACAGACCAGCACGGGCGGAGGATTACATCCTAGGTTAGCGCCTAGGGCTCGGGCTACAGTGACTGGATGAAAATGCTGAAAACCACTGGACTGGCGTCCAACTAACGAGTCCCTTTTACAGGGTCTCAGAAAAAAAATTAATTTGCGGGGAAATCTTGCCACAATTGGACACTTAAACAGTTGGTGTAAATAGGTTATTTCATAACCAAAAATGTCAACAATTGTTCTATTTTGTGTTCCTCCAACTAGTGACAGGATGTCCCCTCTCCGATGTAGGTGGGTCCTTCTTGACTCTTCCTGCCACGTGCTTTTCCGTTGTCTTCTGGTCTCTTCGGGATCTCCCATCACCTGGATACCTGTGAGGCCATCGCATGTCACAGGTACTAGTCTTCTGGTCCCTTGCTTGACGTGTCCAGTTTGCAGCGTCACTGTCAGTCTTCGCAGCTGCACTTCGTAACGCCCCTGCCAGGCTGAAGAGATGGCTTCACGTGGCTGCGACCCGGCTTCTGTACCCAGCCTGAGCACTGCCACGGAGCCACTGCCCGTGCTCTTCCTTCTCCCTCGAGATCGGACGCGGTTCCTCCACCGCTTTGCTCTGGTCTCATCTGTCACCCATGTGCTCAGCAGCCCTTCCAGACTGCTGCTCTCGTCTCCCTGAGTCCTAGAGTGTGGTTCGGGACGGCCTTCGGTTTGACTGAATTCCCTTTAACACTGTACACACGACCAATCCCTGGTAACCGGTTCCCTTTCCAATTTCAACCACCACCTCCATGTGGTCAGTTATTTTGCATCTTCATCTCATCATTTAAGTTTGTCACCCAAAACATTTAGTGTCCAGGTGACGGCTACACCCTGTGTTTTAAATGATAAGAGCATTGTACCCTCCGCACCCGCAGTCTGGGGCTCCTGTGTGGCCCGCACTGGTCAACAGCCTCATCACAGTCAGTCGTGATGATGGGGCTCTGGAGGTCACTGCAACGCTCTCTCAGCCCCCACACCCAAGGTGCTGCCTCGGGCTACTCAGCCTAAGTGTGCATGTCTGCTCCCTGTTTGTTTTGAAGTGACTTTTATTTTACAGATTAAAATAAACTCATGTATAGTTCCCCATCTGATCTGTGCGGTTTCCTCAGACAGAGGTCCACACACCCTGCCCTCCACCACACCAGCAAGCGTCCTTCCCCATTGTCCAGTGGGCTCCGCCACCATTTGCACCCCCACCCCCATTCCCTTTCCTAGTGGTCAGTTCTGTTGCAAGCGTCCAAGAGTTGGTTTTGTTTCATCTGATTTGTTCATTCTGTCTGTTCACGTTCCACCTGTGAGTGAGGTCGTCTGGTGTCTGTCTTTCTCCTTCTGACTTGTTTCACTAAGCATCCTCCCCTCTGGTTCCATCCATGCTGATTCAAGTGACAGGGCTTCCTCTCTTCTAAGGGCTGTGTTGTGTCCAGTGCATATATGGACCACATCTTCTTTATCCATCACCTGATGCTGGGCACTTAGGTAGTTCCAGGTCTCAGCTACATGTGAGGAGCGCTGCAGTAAACATGAGGGTGCATGAATCTCTATGGATTAGTTTTTTTGTGTCTTTTGGGTAAACGCCCAGAAGTAGGAAGGCAGGATCATATGGGGTTTCCATCTTCAATTTTTTGAGGAGTCTCCACACTATTCTCCACAGGAGTTGCACGAATTTGCACTCCCACCCACAGTGTAAAAGTGTTCCTTTTCTCCACATGCTCACCAGCATTTGCTGTTTCCAGACTTTTGGTGAATAGCCAGTCTCTCGGGTGTAAGGTGACATCTCATTGTTGTTTTGATTTACATTTCTCTGCGAGCCGGTGAGTAGGAACATCTTTTCATGTGTCTGCTGGCCATCTGTGTATCCTCTTCAGAAAATTGCTTCTCCAGTTCCTCTTCCTATTTTCTGACTGCATTATCTGATTTTTCTCTTACTGAGTTTTATGAGTCCTTTGTACAATTTAGATCTGAAACCTTGTCAGAAATATGAAATGTCGATGTCCTCTCCCAGTTAGAAGGTTGTCTTTTGTTTTGGTGATCTTTTCTTTCACTGTGAAGAAGCTTTTTAGTTTGATATGGTCCCAGTTGATTTTCTTTTTGTTTCCCTTGATGCTGGAGTTGAGTCCCCAAAGGCCTCTCTAAGGCTGACGTCATCAAATGTCATCCCTATGTCATCTTCCAAGATTTTTATGGTTTCAGGTCTTATGTCCAAGTCTGTAGTCCATTCTGGGTTAATTTTTGTGAATGGTGTTAGAGAGCGGTCCGGCTTCATTCTTTCCATGTGGTTGTGCAGTTTTCCCAGCACCATTTATTGAAGAGATTTTCCTTTTTCCATCATATGCTTTTGGCTCCTTTGTCATAGACTGTATGGCAATGGGTCTGTTTTTGGTGATTCAGTTCTATTCCTCTGGTCAGTGTCTGTTATTATTCTAGTACCATACTGTTTTGATCACTATCACTTTGTAGTACAGCTCAAAGGCTGTGAGAGTAATACTTCCAGATTCGTTCTTTTTTTCTCATAATTGCTTTGCCTATTAGAGGTCTTTTGCTTTTCCATAGTAATATTAAGATGTTCTGTTCTATTTCCTGGAAATAAGCCTGTGGGTTTTTAATGGGGATAGCATTAAACCTATATATTCCTTTAGGTAAGATGATCTTTCTAATGATGTTGATTCTTTCCAATAATGAGTAGGGGGTGTCTTTCCATCTTTTGTATCAGTCTCTATTCTGTTAAGGACTTGCAGTTTTCATTGTACAGGTTTTCACCTCCTCCGTTAAGTATATTCCAAGACAACTGATTATACTTCTATTTGAAATGGTGTGGTTTTCATGAATTCATTTTCTTCTAGCATGTGGCTTGCATATAAGAATGCGATGGAGTTTCGTGCACTGATATTGCAGCCTGCCACTTTACTGTATGCATTGATTAGTTCCAGTATTTTTGACAGTTTTTAAGGTTTTCAATATAAATAATCATGGTATCTGCAAATAAAGGTAGTATTACTTCTTCCTTTCCAATTTAGAGTCATTTTATTTGTTTTTCTTGACTAATTGCTCTGGTTAAAAACTCCAGTCTGATATTAAATAGTAGTGGTGACAGTGGACAGTCTTGCCTTGCTCCTGACATAAAATAAAGTGATTTCGATATTGACAGTGCATCTGTAATATATGGTCTTTAATTGTGTTGAGGTATTTATCTTCTATTCCCATTTCATGCAGGGTTTTATCAGAAATGGGTGCTGGATCTTGTTAGAAGCTTTCTCTGCGTCTACTGATAGGATCGTGCAGTTTTCCTCCTTGCTCTTGTTGACATGGTGTATGACATAAATAGGTTTACATACAATGAATCATTCTTGCATCCCTGGGATAAACCCCAATTGGTCAGGATGGATGGATCTTTCTGATGCATTGTTGGATTCGATCAGCTAATATTTTGCTGAGGATTTTTCCATCTATGTTCATTAGAGATATTGGCCTGTAATGCCCTTTCTTGGTGATATCAGTTTTTGGTATCGGTGTGATATTAGCCTCAGAAAATATTTGGAAGTGTTACCTATTCCTCAGTATTTTTGAAATGTTTGAGAAGAGTAGGTAGGGTATGGGTATGGGTATGGTTGTGTTTTGATTGGTTTCCCTTTTTATTTTCTTCTTTGTTTTGTTCCCTGGAGATGTGTTTTGAAGTTATCCTGAAGTTAACATTAAATATTCTACATTTATTTCCTATTTTTATTGAAAGTGTTACAATCATTGTAACCACCCACATTTTTTTTTCTGTTCTCATTCTCCCCACTTTGTTTTTAAGTGGGGTTTCTTTATACTTTCTAGAGCATCCTTTAGTATTTTTTGTAGAGATGGTTTTGTGGTGATGAATTACTTTAACTTTTGCTTGTCATAAAAGCTTTTCATAATTCTTGCAGTTCTGAATGATAATCTCACAGGGTATGACATCCTAGGTTTCTTTTCTTTCAGCACTTTGAATAAAGCATGTATTCTGTTCTGACCTGTGGAGTTTCCATTGAGAAATGTGATGATAATCTTACAGGGAGTCCTTTGTATGTGACTCGTTTTTCTCTGGCAGCTTTTAAGATTCTTTATTTTGTACTTTTGACATTTTGATGACAATGTATCTAGGTATAAGTCTGTTTGGGTTTCTTTTATTAGGAACACTTTAAGTTTCTGGGTCTGGAGACTGGCTTCATTCTTCAGATTTGGGAAGTTCTCAGTTATTATTTCTTCAAATACAGTTTTTGTCCCCTATGCTCTATTCTCTCCTCTGGGACCCCAGTGAGGCAAATATTGTTCCGTTCAATGCTATCCCATAGATCTGAAGTGCTGTCTTTGTTTCTTTGCATTGCTTTATCTCTTTGCTGATTTGCTTGAGCGCATTCCTCTGCCCCATCTTCTAGCTCACTGATTCCACTGGAGACTTCATTCTATTCTTGAGTCCCTCTATTGAGTTCTTTACTTCAGCTACTATATTCTTCATGTTTGATATCTTGCTTCATTTCTTCTCTCTTTTTCTGTTGTTCTCTTTTTCTTCCTCTAATATTTTCTTGATTTCCATGAGTATGTTTATCATCGTTGCCCTAAATTCATCCTCAGGTAGTTTGTATACATCTGCTATATTCAGGTTTTTCTTTTTTCTTTTTTTTTTTTATTGGAGCCATCATTTTACATACATTTCTCGTGTCTTTGCCGTGTTTGGAATCCCACTTACGTTTCTGTGGATTAGGTTTCCCTGAAGTAATGGCCTTGTGTAGGGCATTGACTTGCCCTGAGTAAGCCTGGATTTTGGTTTGAAAACAGGGATATTTCAGTTTTGTGGTGTCACCACTGGTTGGATTTGTTTATGATTATTTGTAGATCTTTTGCTGGGGCCTGGGAGTTCAGCCTGTGGGGTTAGAGTTTTATGGGGGATGCAGAGCCTTCCTCTAGCGGCCCAGCTCCAAGCCAAAAAGACCACTTTATTGGCCCACAATCAGGAATCTGGCTGCAGTTTCACCTCCACCCGTAGGGTGGCGCCAGTGGGTAGCATAGATGGTTTCTCCCTCTGGGAGACTCTCTTCTTCTTTAAGCGTGAGAGCAGGATTTCTGGGGGCAGCTCTGTGGAGATCTGGTGTGAGCGCACGGGAGTGGGCGATTCCCCAGCTGCCCTCTGGCTATGGTGCACCTTTGAATTCTTTCACCAGGACTCCTGTTCAAACCATCAGGTAGTTGGTCCTCATCTGCCTTGTGCCAGGATTGTCTTCCCCGGCATCATGTCCCATGTCCTGCAGGGTGGGCTCTCTGCTGCTTTCACGACTCCTAGGAGGTCCAGCTCTTCCTGCAGTTCTACTCCCTCCATCAAGGCCTGAATCCCCATCTGTGGTGTAGCTCTGAATGCTGACATTTTTGCCTACCCATTGTGGTCACGACTGCTGCTGTGTCTACAGCCTCTGCACCTGCTTTTCCTCAGAGTGTTTTTGCAGTGTAGGTGAATTTCCGGTTGCTCTGTGGGGAGGATGCGAGTCTGGCCTCTTCCAGGTCAATATCTTGACCAAAACTCCAGGGTATTTTTTTTTTTCAGGCCCAGCTTATCCTGCCATCTCCTATTTTCTGTTTCAACAGTGTTCAGTGGTGGTTGGTCAGCTCTTTTCCGGGGTCACAGTCCTACTTAGTGGGGACTCGAGAGTGCCAGCACTGTCCAGCGGTCAGATCGAGCCCTCAAAGGGGGCATGGCCACTTAGAGACAAGACAAGCAAGTCCAACACACTTTTCTCAACCTAGCCACCCCGTTCCCTATTTGTGATTCCCATTATTTCTTCGTTAAAGCAAGACTGTTTCCATTTTTGTCTTTCTGAATGTTTACTGCTGGTATCATCTTTCTAAAACATCTATTTGCATTATTCCTCTGCTTTTCAAAACATTTCGTAGCTTCTAGCCTCCTGCAAGATGAAGTCTAAATCACCGAATCTGTGCCCGTCTTCCACAGCGCCCCCCACGCACACAGCCATGAAGATCTCGCCTGCCTGCCACACCTGGACACGTGTGGGTTTTCTACTCAGGATTTGAATTTCCACTCAACAATGATTTCAAACATCATAGTTTTCTTTTCTAATTCTTTATTTAGTTTTCATTAGCTATAACTTCAGGAAGGAATTTAAAATGAAACATCTCTTATTAGAAAATGCGCTGGATTCTCTAGTGAAAATTGCCATCAAACAGGACAAGGCTCACATGAAGTCACCTGCCCCATCAGCAGGTCCCCATGGAGTCACTGGATCACCTGGCCAGGGGTGTGAGGGGCAGGCTGGAACCTATAATGCACCTCTGCTGTCTGCTGGCTGTTTTAAACACAGCACTACTGTTTGATTATGAGCAGATTTCCAGCTGACCCAGATGGATTCAAGTCCCTTCACTTTCATTCACAGATGTTTTTTGTTGGCTTTGAAACATATAAACAATCATGTAAGTAGCTACTGCGAGCTTCATCCAGGCCAGCAGCAAAGTCATCAAATGTATCAGATGCAAACAAGTTCAACTAACACGATGTAAACAGTGGGCTTCAAAGGAAATATCTATTGTCTAAATGGCACCAACTGGTGTCAAAGGATACAGCAGTCCTTCCCACCGTCTGGCCTGCCCGCTCCTCAGGGGCAGTGCTGACGTCAGCCTTCTGGAAGAGTCCAAACGGAGCCGCTCCTCATCGACCCGGAGAGCTTCCCCGTTTACTAGCCCCCATTTTAAACCACCTGCTGTTTCCTGTCAGACCCCACCGGCACACACGTGAGTCGGGATGCAGGTGTGGCTGTCTCCTGAGAGCTCAGGTGAGGACACGATGCCCTGCCTCAGGGCACGCAGAGCGCTGTGGGCAGAGCATGGCGTGGCAGGACTGAGGTGCGGGCCACACTGCCGTCCCGAGGCTCTCTCTCTGCTGCTTTAGTTCCAGGCACTCGGTCTGTGTGCTGACTACGCTCCTGACAGCACAGGAAACGACTCCAAACAGGCGCTGGGGACTGATTTCAGGCCACAGGTCTGTGACCCGCCTATAGACGGCACCGCAGCAGCTTTGTGCGCAGACCAAAGGCGCTTCCACTGCCCGAATCACGTCTCTCAAAGATGCCACCGTTCAGACAGACCTGCGACGGGGCGCAGGGAACACGCCCTCTGCACAGACACCAGCAGGCTGGCAGGAGGCGACAGCGACACGCAGGAGTCACGGCTTCACGCCGTGGTCACTCCCGGCTACAGGATGGCTCCCTGGTGTCTGGGGTCCGCCAATCTAATCTGGAACAGTACACGACAGTCACTACACCCAGAAAAAATGTCAGGAAACAAGGAAGGCTTGCAGAGTGTCCCTCTGAGCGCAGGGCATGAACTGAAAAGTCCGGATGACCCGTTTGTGTGCAAAACATCTGAAATCTCCTTGCTAAGTAAAATGCTTAAGTGAGAAGAGGCAGCTCCTCAGTAGCTGGATGGGATGCCCTTTCTAGATGCTGCAGGTGAGGAGAACCCGTCACCGCTGGCTGCTTCAGCGCACCTGTGGACCCTGGATACCGAATAACACACAGCAGAAAAGACACCTTCCTGCGGACTTTAAGATACATTGGTATCCGGCTCCATTTCTTGTCTGAATATTACTTATTACAACAGATACTATATGTAATCACACTATCATGCCCCAAAGACTTCCTTTTGCAGGTTGAAATTAGAAAATCAAAGTTTCATTAGTGTACTCATTGATGTTGATCATTTTAGACTCCTGTTTCAAACACTGAAATTTAATCTACGGAGAAGTGGTGGTTTCTATAAGCTATTCTTTCCCTAGACCTATTATGGAAAGTGTGAATTATAATTCGATGAAATTGTAAGAGTAAACAAAATATACCATCAATAAATGTTTCCTTCATTCCAACTTTTTATTCCAAAAGCTCAAAGTAGAGCGCCTATTAAGCAAACAATATGTGATTTTATGACTGACCTTCAATCACTGTGTAAATACAGTTATAAATGACAAATTATTTTCAAAGCTTCTTAGCTACAAGATGCCTCTTCCACAGAGGACATATGTTTAGATCGCACCATATCAAGGAACCGAGACGCACACACCACAGAACATCGCGACCCTGGCGACCACAGCACGCGGGTAACTAGCACGCGGCACACGGGGCAAAGAGCACAGCAACCACACTCGTGTGGGCAAGACATCGCCATCATTCTGCCTCAATTAAAAGCATATTTCAGCAGAAGCCCAGGATGTCGGCTCCATGCGTTTTAATAATGCCAGACCACAGCTCTGCTTAGGCTAAACGTGCATTACTCAAATGCTTCCAGAATTATGCTTTACATAAGTAAAGGCTGAGCATATTAAGACCAAATCCTGCATAACCTAAGTGCATATTAATGTCACAGTCCCAGAATCTGCATGTCATTCTATGCATTGTTCATAAATCGATGGCATCTAAGATTTTACTAATATTCATTCCAAACTCTTTCTCATTCTTGTCCTCCCAAAGGCAGAGCAGCAGCGGCTCAGCAGCAGGCAGACTCGGGAGCGCCGGCTGCTCACTGCGCACGGCGCACGCCCGGGAGGTGTCAGGCCATGACGACGCGCCAGGAATGCACCGTTTCATCGCACAAAGGACGGGGTGGGGGGGTGAGGGGTCCTACATAAGCAGTGCCTCACGCCTGCCCCCCAGTTCTGTGTACGATACTTAGAGTTTCAGAGTAAAGAAACGATCTCTATTGTTGCAGTTTTCACTCGGTAAGTTGTACTGAATGCTACTGGGAGGCATAAACAGCCGCTGCACATTCTGACACCTCAGAGAAAGACAGTCTCATATTTAGCATGATTAACATAACATGATCAGGTAAAGCTGCCTAAGGTAAATTGATACTTGGAGAAAATGTGAGATGTCACTGAACCATTTTTAAATGAAGAGCAAATTAAACTATGACCAAGGCATTGTCGTGAAGATTGCTCCAGCTTTAACTCTTGATCATTAGCACTTATCTAGGTATTAAGACTTTTCAAAATGAAAGAGCTGAACCCTGATGTTTACTGTAAGAGATGATAAGACAATTTCCGAGGCAAGGCTGCGGGGGCAGCAAATCAGAGAGTGACTGAGGTAAGTTGTCGGTGGCGCGGGACTGAAGGAAAGCCACTTCCCAGGACGCTGGGGCCGAGGGCACATCCAGGTCTTGGCTCACTCAAAGTGGGGCTAAGCGCGGAACCCCGGGACACCGATGCCACCGAGGGCTGAACGCGAGAGGAGGGGCTGGGGCTCCGTGCCGCTGCCCAGCCTCGCGGGTGGCAGAGTCCACCGGTTTCTGTGGGAGGCCATGGCAGCTGAACCGCTGCAAGTGGGGGACTGGCCGTAATTCCCACCTAACTGCAAAGCTATTTGGAGTTTACAAAGTCCCTTCAGAATAGTAATCAGAATATCTGAGTATTTAGATGCACTGTGTGATAATTCAATTACAATTACACTGTCATATCTTACGTGCTCAAAAATTCGTGTGTTCAAGTCCTCAGCCCCAGCAGCTGAGAATATGGCCTTGTGTGGGGAGAGTCACTGGAGATTTAAGTCCGGCGGGGCCCTCCTGAGGCCCTTCACTAGGACCCGTGCTGCTGAGAACGGGAATGTGGACACAGACATGCATGCAGGAAGCCGTGTGAAGCCAGCAGAGAGCCACGGCCAGTCCCTTCCTTGTCGCCTCAGAGGGACGGTGGTGCTGCCGACATGCCTGGGTCCTGGGCTTCGGGCCCCAGAACGGCGCGGCCACGTTGTCGGTCATTCTGCGGGGCTTTGCTATGGCCGTGAGTAAACTGACACACCTCACCTGTTTCAACGAGTCTGTAACTTTTAGAATCTCAGCAACACGTAGAAAGTACCACGAACCTGGAGGGGTGCGAAACCACTCTGGTCACCCATGCAGTCCCCACGGCTTCCGAGAGACTTGAGTCGCGGGACGACAGGCGGTGTGGGTCCCGCGCTGGTCACGGACTCTTGCTAGTGTGATACGCCATGCAGTCTGCTTGGATTCTTTAAGTCACTTCTGATACTGAAGCAGAAATGATAAGACTGTCCAACGCATTTCCACTGCAGGGAGTTACTACCGTACCGGACAGTTCCACGTCACCCAAACTGGACAAACAGCGCCGACAGACTGTGCTAAGAGACACATGGAACATAACACCCGGAGAAATCTTGGACAAGAGGGAGGAAGGCCGGGCGATCCTGCCGTCACCACACTGAACAGGTGAAAGGAGAGGTCAGAGTCCACGAGCTGAGAGAGACGGCGGCACCTCTGAGAGACTGCTCTGTCACCACAGCAGGTCACATTAACACGGCCACAGAAACGCAGCAGAGAAACAAGCAGCACTGGGGCCCGAAGCCCAGGACCCAGGCACCCTGGTGGAGCAGCGGTTAGGTGGCCGCTTCTGAAGGACGCAGGCCCCATGCCCCTGGGTTGGAGTCCCAGGGTAAACAAGCAAACAGCTAAATGGAAGTAAGATAAAAATGCTCTGCCTCCTCTCTTCTCCTGCCTCCCTGCTGCCCGCTTGCTTTCATTCCTGCCTACACCTTTCCTTCAAAAGAGAAAGAAAAATAAGCAGCACGTGCTTTATCTCCTCCGCCCCAACTTGGAAAAGAGGCCCAGGCCCCAGGGCCGGTCCAGCAGCTGGACTGGCCCCTGCATTCCTGCCCCCAGAGGCACCAGTGCGGCCAGGAACATGGGGAAGGGACACCAGGGCCCTGTCGGCCCTCAGGCCGCCCCAGCGCGTCTCAGTCAGAGCGCCGGCATGATGGAAGCCGGGGATGAGGCAGCGCAGACACACGCCACCGGCCACCTCTGGAAGCACAGCCCACGACACGGGGCCACGAGCCACACACCAAACAGAAACAAGGCCCGGAGTCTTGTCACATAATAGACAAGGTGCTCCCTGCACAGTATCACAGCCGCATCAAGATGCAGGAGAGTCAGCATGTGAAGGAGAAAACACAGCTCCCTGGCACTGGACGAGCTGACAAGCGCTGCAGAGCGGGCAGCACATCGCAACACTGGTCTCACCACAAACTATAAATGTCCTTAGAAAACAACTGATAACTAATAACTCTCAGCAAAGAAGTTGAAGTTAGGAAAAAGAAGCGAATGAAGTCACAGAACTGAAAAGCACGATGCAATTCTCAACCCACCAGGGGACACGACAGGACACTCGGACTGCAGGAAGGTCCAGAGACTCCCCCAGCGGGACAGCAGGGACGACTGAAGACAGCCCGAGGTCCTGGGGCCCAGTGGCAGTGCGCCTTCACGTCACGGGGGCTCGGAACCAGAGAAGGAGACGGCGAGCCAAAACGCAGGTCCGTGAAAGGCTGACACCCCCCGAATCGGGGGCAGACAGCGACATGCAGATCACGGAGCTGAGGGATCCAGAGGGGCGGCCCCACAGGACCCGCGTGGAAACACATCAGAGGTGACCCGGTGAGAACTGAGACCAGGAGCCCGACATCAGTCAGAAATGACCTGACCGACCTGGAAGGAACAATTCTAACAGGCCTCACGGCAGCCCCTTCACAACGACGCCCTGAACTAGTGTTTAGAAGCTTCAGTGTCCTTAATACAAATGCCCGAATGAAGGACCTTTAAGGCGACTCGTATTTACTGGCGATTAAATCAGCAAGCCTTCCTCTAAAAAGAGGCAACAATCCTGGGGTGCTGAGCGCACGGTGCATGTAGACCCCGAATGAGGAGCATACTGCTGGAAGCTGTAGGCCTCAAAGGGACAGTCTGGAAATGCAGATCTCTGAACACTACACAAAGCCACTGATTCTTAGGTGGGGCCTACGTAGCAGCAGCCACCCTCCTATGTGACTGTGCTGTCGGCGGTGCGTGCACCACACACTGAGAAATAAAAATCCTACTGACCAAACAGGAACTATTACCCTTCAGGATTTGTCTGTAGAGTGCAAACTAAATTAAATGTATCTACCGAGAGCCAACAAAGGTTTCACATCAGCAAACTAAAAAGATAGATAAACAAGTCTCCAAATTTAGTTATAAGATACTCGTTCAGAAGAACTGAAAATTAAAAAAATTAAAAAAATAAAACAAACAGAAGATAGGTTGGTGAACTGAGCATTTCCAGTTCCCAAATTTTCTTACCAAAGCAAGATAAATTTATCATGGACTCTCTTATATGTAAAAGAAATGTTAAGGTTGAAAAGAAAAGAACTTTTCTCTTTTTTTAAAGGGAAGGTGCAGGCAGGAAGGAAGGTAAGCAGGCAGGCAGGCAGGAGGGAGAGAGAGGAGGAGAATGCTCTTTGTTTTATTTTTATTTAGTTGTTCACACTGGTAGTTCCCAGACCTGGGACTGGAACCCTGGGGGTGCAGCTTCCTCCTTCAGGGGTGACAGAGCTCACTGCTGCTCCACAAGGGCGCCGAAAGGAAGTGCTTCTGAGCCAGCCATCTTTCTTCGTTCGTTTCTTAGCATTTTTACTGGAAACCACCTCAGTCTTTCTGAAAGCCGTTCACGGGACATTTCTCATAGCGACAAGTTTCCAGATGGCTGCCTAAAGGAGACTTTGCTGGAGAATCTGGATTATTACAAAGCAGAAAACAGAATACCAGGAAATATTTTGCCTAGGTATGAGGATATATGCATAATGAGCACATATACACATGTGAGCGGGTCTCAGCAGCTACATTAGGGTCTCAGCAAAGGAGGTAACGAAGGTCTGCGAATGACTATCATGAGTCACTGTCACAAAACACTACAGCTCAAGAGCCACGCGGCCAAGACGCCGACACATGGGCCAGCGGACAGAAGCGCACACACAGGATGCTGGCGATTCTCACGCACGGCACTCGCTGCGCCGGCTACTGGTGACCTGATCAAGGAGCGGAGAGTGCGTCCCAGTGAGCATCGTCTAAAGCGCTGGGAGGACCGCGGGCTAGGACTTCTCAGGGAGCGGGTGTTCCGAAGGCGCGCAGATGCCAGTCATATGCAGCAGTGCTTGCAAACATTTATTCAGGTAGAAGAAAGAACAAGGTTGATCGATGGGGATAAAAGGAAAATGAAAGAAAGGCTGACGAGGATTCACAAGACATGGGCGTGACACTGGCAGGGCCAGAGCCAGAGCCAGAGCGCGCCCCACGGAGCGGCCTGGGCCGGGAAGAACCTCCGGCCTGTGAGCAGTCAGCTGTCTCGCCAGGAAAGCCACTCAACCCCGGCCGGCGGCGGCCTCCCGGGACGGGCACGGCGGCGCGCAACCCCAGGACGGCAAAGGGCAGGCAGAACAAGGAGGATGTGGAGCAGTGAGCGGAGGGTGGCGCCACGCAGGAGGGGCCCCTCCCACCCATTCATTCCTGCAGGGGGCCCTCCCGCCCGCCTTGGGCCAGCTGGACGTCACGGCGGGGAAGACAGCCACTGTCCAGCCATTCAAGTTCGATCAGAAAGACAGACCGACGCTGCATCACGCGTCACTGTGGCCCGCTGCCCAGACAGTTCTGTGTGGGGTGTTTGGGGACATGGCTTCAGGCCCTGAGGACGCCAGCACAGCAAACAGCAGGAGACAAGGAGGTTTCCAGAACCTCTGTGTCGCACCTCCTGGGCGGAACTACTCCTGGTGTACAGGCCGTGACCTTCACGGTGAGAAGGAGCTATCAGTCCACCCCGGGAAGGCACGGGGCCCGCACAGGGAGGACAAGGACGCCACAGCCTCTCCTGCCAGAGCGTGGCGACAGAACCAGCTTTCATCAAGCGTACGCCCTAATGAACCCCTTTTCCAACTATGTAACCTTGCACTTGGCCGAACGGAATGGCTGCTAGTCCCCAAACCTCCCAGAACACAGTCACGCGTGAGACGGACCAGAACACAGAACGAGGGAAGAACTCAGAAGAGATGAAACCTGCCCTCCAAGAGCGGCCCACCCGTTTGTTTTCAGAACGTGTCTAATACCCAGCAAGCCCTCGCTCCCGTGGACGCTCCCGTGGACGCTCCCGTGGACGCTCCCGAGACTTGAGCTGTGGCATGAGCCACCTTCTCCAGTGCACGGAGTCCCCAGCACGGACTCGGGGGCCAGACCAGCTCGCCACTTGGCAACTGTGGCTACAGATGCTAACGCCTCCGCTCCTCTGCCGTGACAGAGAAGAGGACCAGTAACCGCAACGGGGCTGTTGCAGAGTGACCGCCACCAGTGAACGGAAAGTCCCACCGTGAACCCAAGTTCAGCGCTAAAAGACACTCATCCCGCAGCAAGAGGTCACAGAGAAGATGGGCAGAAGGCGGGTGAGACCCACAGAGCTTCCAACGGGGGTCACACACTACCCGGGGCTTTACACTGATGACTCAGTGAAGTCATGTAAGAGGGCACTTGCTGGGATCCAAACTTCGAGGAAAGCAGTCCTACAAAAGCAGAGAAATGAGCCACTAGAATAGGGCCGGAAACGCCTGCGAG
Organism: Solenodon paradoxus; assembly: GCA_004363575.1. Lineage (NCBI taxonomy): Eukaryota > Metazoa > Chordata > Mammalia > Eulipotyphla > Solenodontidae > Solenodon > Solenodon paradoxus. The sequence continues at coordinate 16,806 of RJWH01006289.1, forward strand.
GCGGGTGAAGTCTGCTGCCACGGGCGGCACACAGGAAAGCTCCCCCTGAACGTCTGCTGCTGCCAACTGGCCCTCACGGGTGCAGCAGCAAGTCGCGGTCAGCACGCAGACTCAGAGGTCACCGTGTCTGCGACTTAGGTCGTTTCTTCTCAACACACCGCTAATTCTAACGTTTCCACCTGTTCTTTGTAGGTTTCACCTTACATATCGAATGGCAGATAATTCATCAGTAGATGGATGCCTGAACCGAGACAATTACAAACATTGCTGAGATCAAGCTAATTAAAGCACAGCTCTGCTGGGGAGATGGTGTCTGGAAGGAGAACAAGGGATTCCCAAGCGTATGCCATTTAGAGGTCAAGATTGGCAAGTTTTCACCAAGTAGGCAGAGAGAATATTTCAAAGACAGAAAAACATCAAGACAGAAAGGATGGAAATGGATCAAAATTCTGCTCGCAGGGAGAGTGGAGACGTCCAGGAGAAAAGGCAGAGCTGTCCACAGGGCAGCAAGGTCAGGGGGCGAGGCCGGCAGTGCAAACCCAGCCCTGGACCCCATCCCTGGAGAGACACGGTTCCCAGAGAGACACGGTCCCCCCGAGAGGCACGGTCCCCGGAGAGACACAGCTTGGCTTGCTCGCTGGGTACTGATGGAGGCGGTGAGGTTGACACAATTTCACTTCACAACAGACACAAATCTGTGGCAACCCTTTATTCTCTGGGGAAAAGAGACATTTAAACAAACAAAAAGAGGGAATGGGCTTTAAATAAAAGCATAATTTAGCTTCCTTTTTGTTTCGGATTCCAACTGGCAACAGATTTACTAATGCCCTAAATCTAGGCATCAACTTCTCTGCAAAGAACTGCAATCTTGACAGCTCCTTGCAATTGAAAACCTACTTGGGAGACAAGCATTACTCTATTACTACACATGGGCGCTGATGACCTGCTGGAGGTCACACAGAGCAGGAGAAACACTAGACTTTAAAAGGCAGGTTATAAGTACATGCTACCAAGTCTGGGTCTCTGAAAGCGCTCAGTGAACAAGAGGTCTGGTGAAGACCGAGGCGGGCGCAGACGGGAGTAGCCCCACGACTGGCCTTGTTGGTGCCGCACGGGCGCATGTGCACGTGCCCCCAGGCCCCGGGGGTCACTCGTCTGTGGCAGCAGTGTCACCTGCGCCCCAAGTCGCATAACATGTTGTCCCCCAGACTGAGGTGCACAGCACGACTCGCTGGAGCCTCTGCCTTCAAAGGCCCCAGCCACCGCGAGAAGCAGCGTGGGACCTTCCCGCTCTCTGCCTGCTCAGGTGACAGCCCGGCAGGAGCCCGGCAGGGTCCCGGCAGGGTCCCAGCAGGGTCCCAGGGCACACGGATAGAGGAGACGTGCCCACCTGGCCCCTCCACTCCCCTGTCCCCCTGCTGAGAAAGCCCCTGCCGCAGCTCTCGGCACCCGCCCCGAGCACGGCCGTCCAGCTCACACGTTCCTCCTTCAGAGGCCAGCGGGGTGAGTCAGCGCAAGCACCCTCAGCGCCCGGCCCTGCTTTCCCCTGTAGGAGCCTTACCACGGCCTTAAACACACATGCCCACCTCGATGCTCCCGTGCAGGCCTTATCTGCCGCCGGGGGCTCGGTGGGGGGCGCCTCTCACTGCAGCAGGACGTCGGCCAGCACGTGGAGCAGACGCAGCCGTCGGCGGGGAGCTGGCTGTCAAGGGTGCAAGGTGAGCTGCTTGCACCAGGTTCTCAGACACGGGAGAAGCCGGCAGGTGTCACCTGAGGGTTCCTGGAGGCTTGGGACACAGACAGTGCGCCAGCCAGCTTGAGAATCTGACCCGCCACCAAGGGGCAAGGCCGCGGAGGCAGGGAAGGGATTCCTCACACAAAGACAACACGGAGACTCCTCTGCCCGCTGACCTGCCAGAGCGGCCGCTCAGAAGCGCCACGTCTGTGCCCAGTGCGGCCTCTCTGAGTGGGCCGTCCGGGCCTGAAGATCAGCGCCGCCACGCGCAGCCATGGGAAAGAAAGCTGAGCTGGAACTGAAACGCCTGCCTAGTCCACAAAAGCCCCTCCCAGAGGCCCCATCTCCGCTCCTCTAACGGAACCCTCTCCAAACCCTTGCGTGGATGAAACCGGGGCTGTCCACGCCGCCGTCCGGGGAACTCACTGATTACAAACCCTCTACATGCATCTCTCCCTGTTTATGCAAACTGGCATTTCCAAGTTCCTAGTCTCTACTGACAAGAGCAGATCACAGTGCTCTCCTGCTTATTCCTAGAAGACTTTCCAAACTCAGTCTCTGATCTGGGATGCTCCATTAGGAAGATACGGACAGAAAAAGTGGGTCACGCCCCAAGTCAGAAGGTAATGGGATCGACACAGCGCGGTGCGGAGGAGCCGGCCACAGGCGCACCCAGGTGAGAACGTGCGGCCCAGCGGCTGACAGGGACGTCCGAGCCACCACCCGAGCCACGGGCGAAAGAACAGAGCGCTGGCCTGGGAGGGTGTCGGGGACAGATAATCCCCTGCAGTAAGGAAAGAAAACGCAAACCGGCTCCGCTGTGCCCAGAGGTCAGAGGCTCAGGGCAGAGATCACAGGGCGGCCCAGGTGCCAGTTGTCACAGCGAGATTCAACTCAGTGACTCCGTTCTGGCTGTAAAGCAACATTCTGATCACATTCGCTTCACAAGCAGCTTTTCTACAGGAAAATGTGTTGATTGCTGACATGAGTATTCCAGTCGGCTGGACACTAATATTCTCAATTTAAAAGGAAAACATTCTCACTTATATAATTATCTGAGAAAATCCAGTTATTGTGACTGTCGGACTATTGCTGGTTATTGACGAGGGCGGGTTTCACCTTGAGAACCGGAGACCGCAGTCCGCAGGCCTCTCTCGTCCGGACTCCTCAGCGAGGGCACCGCGACTCTGCTCACTTTCGCCCCGGGCCCCGCTCGTCCCGCCCCACGTGGGCGGCAGGCAGACATGCAGACGCACACAGACACGCACACACGTGCATACGTGCTGTGTTTGTGAAACTAGAAAACATGACTGCAGTGTATCCGCGCTGCAACCAGCACTGCTCTCTCTTCCATGGGCATGAAAAATACACCTGCACACCATGTGCACGCAGACACAGGCCGCACGGCACAGCTCTGCCAGAACGACGCCAGCACACCTGCGACACGCTGCCGTGTCGCTCAGAGCTGACGCCACGCGGGCACGTGTCATCAGACACTGTAAGTACAAGCCCAGCACGCACGCTGGGCTTGCGCTAGATTTGTGATGGGATAAAGAAGCTAATGAAATCTGATGGAGACAACTCTAATTTCTATTTTGACTTAAAAAGTTAAATGGACACAGTTTGGGGAAGAACACTGGAGGGGTCCTATCTCAGGAAGCTCCTCTAAGCCAATGAGATGGAAGGGCTCCTGAGGGCGGGGAACAGTCTGAATGGTGGACAGTCGGAGGGCGAGGACAGTCGGAGGGCGAGGACGGTCGGAGGGCGAGGACGGTCGGAGGGCGAGGACGGTCGGAGGGCGAGGACGGTCGGAGGGCGAGGACGGTCGGAGGGCGAGGACGGTCGGAGGGCGAGGACAGTCGGAAGGTGGCGGGGCAAGCAGAGCCCTGGGTGTGAGAGTTCGCAGGCAGTGCTGCCAGGTCTGGCCCGCTCCGCACGACACGGGCAGCGCCGACCAAGGCAGCCAGAATGAGTGCCAACCAGATGGGTGAGAAAAGGAACACAGCCCCGGAGAAGAGGACATGTTCCAGTCCGTCAAGCTGATCAGCGGTGAACAACTGTCCCGAACTGGGTGCTGGGGCTTATTTCTGCCTGTTCCGCTTTTTGTTGAGGAAAGAAGCAATTTTCCAAGGGGGCCTGAAAGTGCACCAGGCACCAGGGAAGCTGCAGGAAGGCTGTGTCGACTGACCCCGCGAGCGGCTCCGGCACGCAGGACAGCGAGCTGTCCAGAGAGGCAGCCTGTCCCCGACGGAACTGCCCGGCCCTCCCTCCTCAGGTCCCCGGGGACGGTGCAGGGCGAGTCCCCCCGCCGCACCTCTCCTCTCCGCCAGAGCCCGGCTGGGTCTCCTGAGTCTGGGACGGGCGTTCATCCAGAAAGCAGGGGCGAGTGCCGGGCTCACGAACGGGCGTGGCCTCAGGCCACCGGCTCCAGGTGAACAGGACGGCACAGAGGTGTGCGGCGGACACTCCACCCGGTGGGCACAGACACAGCGCTGGCGCAGCCGAGTGCGACACAAGCCACCAGCGAGAGTCCGAGAGAGCCTTACGACGTGAGGCTGCCCGCGACGCTTCTCTCCTTTCGTTACACGAGAGCTCCGAGACCCTCGTCTCCGCCCCCGAGCGTCCCGCGAGGTGCTGAGTCCTCCCGGACAGCAGGTGCAGGGTCTTGCTCCTGAGGAAGAGACTCCAGGAAAAACCCTGTGACCGCCTCGTGTTACTCTGGCGACACTCTGGTCAAGGGCTGGGCGAGGCCCCCGCGTGTGTTCACCGTCTCTCAGTGAACGTCCGTGCGCTCCACCAAACGGAACTTTCCTGGAGTTGCTGCTTTTCCAGCAGGTTCTATTTTATACAACTGCCTGTTCTCCAGTTCTCCTTGGTACTTCTATGAAGAATACAAAAACGGATACTCTTTAACATTATTTTCATGTAGAATATGAGCTATTTTTCTGAAAATTAGTAACTGGAAAGAAACAACACTACAAAAAATGAATCAGTTAATGATGAGATTAAAACCTACATATAAATTAAGATAGTTAATACTGAGGAGGAAATCAATCTGTAACTATGAAACTCAGTGAGTTCAAGAAAACTAAGGATGCAAACAAAGTGCCCTCTTGCAGGGTTTTGTTAGCTATTTACTGGGAAACTACGATGGTCCAAGGCAAACGGAAACATCGACACGACAGCACTGCAGCGTCAGTGAGACGACACAGAAGTGTGGGGCTAACGGGGCGCCCGCCGCCGGAGACCTGATCGACGTGGTCCGACGAGACCCCGGCGCAGACGCTTCCTGCCAGTGCTGACGACTCCCGGCGCCCCGAGACCCGGCAGCCAAGGAAAGAGCGGGAAGGACCTTGCCCAGAGCAAGGGGGCCCGTTCCTCCTGCCCGTCATGCTGCCTGCCTTGTGGGGACGCCACCGTTTACGACAAACCGAACCAGGGAATGCTTCCCACTTCACACTATGGAAAATGTTCCTCTCACACAGAAAGGAGCAAATTGGGTGAATTTGAAGGTTTGGGGGCACAGTTGCTATGGTCTTAACAGAGAGGTTACAGACTCGTGTGTACTAACCTGCTGTGCATGAAGAGAATCAAGATGATCACTCCCCATTATGTTTAATGTGTGTCCATTACAGAGTCAGGAGAAAGCAACAAAAAAAAGAAGTGCGCGTGAAAATAATAAAATCCGAATTCTGGTAGCCAAGTTTAGCATAGACAATCAATTCAGTCCCAGGAAAAGCAGTAGCAAAAGGTCAAAACAAAATCATTAAGAAGTTTCTAAAGCTTCTAGAAGCCTCATTAAAAATCACATCCTGTTAAAAGTCTGAAAACCCTGGAGAGCCAGGTGAGAGAGCGCGGAGCGCGTGTTCCGAGCACGCCCATTCGCCAGGGAGCGGGAGCCTGGCCTGCGTGTGCAGAGAAGCTAACTGCAAAGCTTCGTGCCACCCAGCCAGACAGGCGCCACACACCCCAGAGAAGTGCTCAGGAAACAGTCAAGGGTGCCGAACCGATTCTAACCACGAGCGCAGCCAGCGCACCGGGAGGCGTCCGTCTGCCCGGGCAGCTCTCCGAGGCGACCAGAGGACCGCCGCTCACAGCGGGCAAGGACAGTCAGGAGGAACACGCTCTTCCCAGCCCTGTGCCGGCGTGGGCTCTCCGACCTCGACACTGACACCGTTTTGAGCTGCAGAAACAGGAAAATGATGTCCACTCTTTGCGGAGGGCCTCCCACCTGCCAGAGACGACAGTGACCCTTCACCTCTGGTTCGCGGCTACTTGCGTCGGCAGCCGGGCGCGGGGGAGCCTGGGAGATGCAGTCCCACCTCGCACCCCTCTGGCTGGCAGTGTCCAGGCACAAGAGGGCAGCCACCCTGGCTTCCCGGGTCGGGGCTTCGGAGGTGCGCCACGCGGCGCCCAGGCCCCTGGCCTCCTGCGGCCGCCCTCCGACCCGGCTGCGCACCCGGGGAGCCGCCGTCACTGGGACCCACATTCCGAGCCATCGGCCCGCCCACGACCAGCGCTGAGTGAAAAAGAACGTAGCCACTTCTTGCCGTAATGGTTGACTTTCCGTCTGCGTGGCCTTGCAGGCAGGGCTGCGCCTATCGTGTCGCACACGCCGACCCTGGGCTACGTCCGTGGCCCAGATCAGCGTGCCCGGTGCGCCCTGGCGCTCAGCAGTCTGATTATGTCAGCGGCAGGCAACGTTGCTGCTGATTCGGACTTAGAAAGTCTTTGCTTTTTTTTTTCTTTTTTTAAAAAAGCAAACATTTGAGGAATCAAGAGGGGTTTTTGTTTTGTTTTGTTTTTCTTTCTTGTCTACAAGCAACTCTTCCTAACCAGGGAATCAGGAGTCCTCCCAACGGGCTGACTACCCGAAAACTGCAAATTCTCAGAAAGGTATCAGTGTTGAGATTTTTATCTTCCCCCTCATCTCAACAAACACAAGTTATGAAAGCGACGACCGAGAGATGCGCGTGGTAAGCCAGCGCACTGCGGCCTTGTCGGCGAGCTCGCGGTCCCCCGTGCCCACTCGGGCTCAGCACGGGGCAGAGCTCGCCCTGCAGGTCACACTCTCCCGGCTTTCTGCTGGTTCCCTTCCAAAGGTTCGTTGTAAGTATCTGGTTTCAAACGTGTTTGCCTGGGAGAAATGGATCTCCCGAGAATACCATGTCTTCTTAGGTACTCTCTCAACTTCTCGGCTTTGTTTAGCAACCACACGACTCCATTCCCAGTCTCTCCTGCTGCTCATGCTCTCGTGTCTGCGGTAGAGCTCGCTGCAAACTTTGGTGGCCCCTTCTCTCGTGAGCCAGCATGCTCTGTGCACTACATGCAGAGATGAAATCTTTGCACGAAACACTCTACCAGTTAAAAGGTACAGCAGAGGAGTATTATTTCTGACTTTAATTTTTTGGAATACACGAATTTAAATATTATTTTAAGGCAGATAATCTGTTTTCTCGGCTTTCTAAGTAAAATTATCGGCATTTTAACATGGCTTTCTCATATAAGTTTAAGATGTTTAGAGACTTAGACATGCCCTGGTGGCCTAGTGGATCAGGCCACTGGACATAGTCCATCCATTTCCAAGGACCCCGGTTCAAGACCCAGGACCAGGGGAGACCACCAGGATCAACCACTTAAACTAAAAAATAAAGTGCTGCCTCCTCCTCTCTCTGCCTGCCTGCCTGCCTGCTCACTTGCGTTTCTGCCTGTGCTTTTCCTTTAAAAAAAAAAAGGGAAGCTGTTCAGAGACGTAAATGTATTCGTGCGTTTGCTAACAGTTACCCCCACACCCCCGCCCCAACCAAGCTATTCTCTGTAACGTCATGTCTTCCTTCGCTCCTGGAGGTGAATATGATCCTCCCCGAGGACTGATAATATGTGAATTTGATGTCTGACTGCTTTAAGAAATACAATTTTCAAAATACAAATAAAATATTCTAGAATGACATATTAAAATGAAGCACTGATCTGGTATTGTTAGGAATTCCAGGTTTATTGCACGGGGACTCAGAATCAGACTAATATTTCTGACACATCTGAAACTTTGGAAGCGACATCTATGGACTTGCAGGCTCATATAAGAAAGGCGAGACTAGGGGAAATGCAGTAAAAACTGGCATCTGGGGCACGTGGTCTGAGAACCAGCGACGCAGCCTGAGTGTGAAGATGGAGGGGCGGGGAGGGTCATAGCAGCTCCTGCAGAGGGGACAGCGCACATCCTCCCAGAGAACCACTGCGCAGAGGCTGGGGTGGGGGTTGACATCAGGTAGCCTCCCTGCTAAGCAGGATGGTGCTGGCGTCTTGGGCTTCGGGACAGAGGAAACCGTGCTCAACGCAGGCGGCTGGCAGGGCTCACAGTCCAGGGCGTGGAGAGGCCCTGCGTTCACTGCTTTGCCTGGCAGGGCGCCCCGCCCCAGCTAATGGGTGTCAATTGGTGTGCCTGTGTCAGACAGGAGAAAAGGGGAGGCAGAGTCTGCGGAACTCAGAGAAGAAAGGAAAAGGAAGCAGGAGAAGCTAATAGCAGAGAGAGAAGAGCCTGTGGTTCCAGGGCCTCCTGTCCAAGGTCCCGCCCGCCTGTGTGGCAGGCGCTCTGTCGGCCAGCCAGCAGGCATCAGGCCCAGATGACAGTGACAGGAGGCCTGTCCTCCAGCAGAAGGCCACTGCGGCTCTTCCAGGGGCTCCCTGTACCAGCCGGGCTTCTTGCCGCTGCGCCGCCCTGAGCGCCCAGCGCTTTCCATCTTAAACTCTGCCCAGACTCACTTTCTAATTTAAACGACGCTCGTTCCCACACGGCCCGCCGAAGCCCCATACCTACTCTGCCAAGTCCAGCACCACTGAAAATACACTCCGGAATCCCCGAACGCGCTGCAATTAGGAAGGGGCTCAGCTGAAGCTGGCAGGAAAAACCGTGAACTCGGGCTTCCTTACACAATTCTGAACTCTCCCCAGTCACATGCGACCAGTCCGGGCTCCAGATAAAATGAGGCAACACAGTTCACGAGAAAAAGAAGGGAGCCCACTGGACGATGGTGACGAACACTTGGTGACGTGGTGGAGGGCAGGGCTTGTTGACATACATATATATGAAGAATGTGGAGCCTATACATTTAGAGTTTATTTTAATGTGTAAAAATAAAATTAATTTAAAAAATAAGAAAACTATGTAAAACTCAGAGCCACAAAACTGCCTTCCCCCTACCCCAAGACTGTGGAGAAAACCTTCAGACGATTCTCAGGGATGACTTCAGCGCTGCCAGGTTTGGGACAAAGGACAAAGTCATCTGGTAGCTGGTGGGCATGGCCTGCGTCCCCACTAGGCAAGGTGACAAGGGAAACCATCTAGACTAGTCACTTGCTCCAAGTTCTCAAACAAAACATTGTGTCAATTACAAAAAGCTTGTTTGAAAAACAGAATGGTATTAACCAAAAAGCCTATCACTTTATATGATTAGATTCATCCAAAGAGAATTAATTAAGGTGCACTTAAAAGTCTCACTCTCAGAGAGAGCAACATGGATTAGCTGTTCAAAGATGAAGCTTAAAAACTGTCACATTATTTTAGTCACTATTTCCCAGGACATTTTTTTGTTATTGCTATTTTTACTTTGAAAAATAATTTTTTTTTTAATCTGCCACACAGATGCTTAGTTTCTTGTATATAAGTTTTAATGCCTCTTTAAATACAAACCAAATCAGTAAAAATTACATATTATAGTTTCGATTCAAAAAAGCAAGAGAAAATGAAAAGCATCTACATTTTTATAAAACACGCATTCATGTTTTTCAAATATGATTGTTTTATTTAGAACTAAAACAAAGAAGCAAATGAAACCACATGAAACAGGGTTAAATATTTTCTCTGATGGCTCATTTTCTGACAAAATAAAGCAGCTCTTTGACGTCTTTTTAAAGAGCGACCAAAGGGGAACCACGTGGAGCGTGGCTCAGAGGCCTGCTGACGTCACCCCCGGGCGCGGGGCAGCGAGCCGCGTGGCTGCTGTGGGAATCACACCACCTCCTGCTCCTACAGTGACTGCGGCCTCGTGGAGTCTGAGAATTCCAAACCGAGTCATATGCTGCTCTTCACAAAACTTAACACAATCTCGGCTCAGGAAAACGTAGGTGGCCTGGTTCACTTCCTGCTCTCAGGTGCCCTATCAAACTTGCCACAAGCCCCGGCCACACAGCCTGGAGGCCCAGCGCGGACAGACCAGCCGTCGTTGTCTGCAGACATCTGCACATCCATCAGGCTGGGGCCATGGCTGTGTGACGAGAGGTGTCACGATGCCCTGCAGGGCCGATGTGCCCGCTCTAAGCAGAGGGGAGAGGGCACAGCGCTGGGCCTGACACTCAGCTGCCACCACAGGTTTCAGGGCACCAGCAGAGGAGGCTGAGACACAGCCAGGGGTGATGAGTCCGCCAGCAGCAGACGACAGCCGAGAGGAGAAGCAGCAGTGTGACAGAGTGGCCTTGTCCCGGAAAGACTATTTAAATCATGTGTCATTAGCTGAGAGCCTGCCTGGCTAAAGGAGGGGAAATGAAGATAATTATCGAAAACAGAATCATCCCCAAATAAAGAAATCAAAACTCCATAAAGAATTAGATCCATTTGACACTGGAACAGCTGAAGAAAACTTCAACACTATTATAAATAAGACTCATGAAATGGCATATTGTCAAAAGCTGCTAGAACATGATTCAGGGATTTTCTCTAAGTCTTTTTCAATTTTAGAATTTAAGTTACCATCTATACAAATGGTATTTTAGCTCTGAGAGGTTTTCAAGGAGCAAAACTCATTCTTTAAATAAGGAAAATAAAATGAGCAAGCTGCTTGTGAGGGAGGAAAAGAAACGATCGGCAGAAACTAGTGGGCAATTCAGAAAGATTCACAGGTCACAACGCAATCTGGTCTTTCACAGGAGGTTTCGGCTTTTTGGCACCAGACTTTCCACTGGATCTGCTGCAGAGATAAATGCTCAGCTTCTACTTGAACGTGAAAACCAAACACAGGTGGGAGTTTTCGTTGGCTTCAGAGTTGGAGCCTACGGTCTCAAACACGGGAAAGGCCTGCCTTCACCTGTGCCCGGTTCAAACGCCCCGCACAGGCGGCCGAACAGCGGGGGCAGCAGAGTCGGCAAGCAGGGCAAGATGCACGGCACCAGCAGCCACATGCGCAAAGGGACAGCAGGCGCTCAGTGCTGCTGTGCCTCTCTGCCAGGGGCGGACAGGAGGACCTCCTGGTCGTCGCCAGCAGCGGCAAGCAGAGAACCGGTTGGTCCCCAAATGTGCAGCTCGCAGGCGGCATTGGAGCACCGGCGTGTCACTCACACTGTCTCTGAAACTCTGCTAAAACTAAACACAGGCTTTCCCCGCCTTCGCTGCTAATTATACACTTTCTTGTTGAAGAAGCCAGCCCTTTATGCTCATAATTTCAGCTATCACTTGCCTGGGCATCTTCTCACATCAACAGTCTGTAGTTAAGTGGAAAAAAAGGCTAAATGTGAATGCTGTTTGCAATGCAAGGATTAATTTTTACTTTGTAAAGTGCATTTCTGTTTCATGTTAAAATATTAAATTCAAGTCACAAGTTCAGAGCACAACACATTCAGAGCTTTCCATTAAATAAGTGTCATTTTAAAAAATCTTGAATACTGGCTTCGATGAGAAAAAAAATCTAGTGTGCTTTCTGAAACTTTGCAGAGTCCAGAGCTGGTGACCACACATTTTGATGGCACAACCACAGCACCTAAAACTCAGTAAATACCCGCCTTCTCTGGCACTCTGTGCCTGGGCGCCTTTTCGACTGTGCCAGGAGACAGGACAGTCAGCAATGAGCTGTACTTCTCAGCTAAGGGGTCCATTATAAATTTAGAAATCACTGCAGACTAACATGCTTTTTACGTTAAAAAGCAACCAAGAATTTATCTCCTATAAAAAGAACACAAAAGCGAGTCAGCTCCCGTTACGAGTAGGCGCCTGTGGTGGGCGAGCTGCACTCCAGTCCAAGAACTGATGGTACCGTGCTCGGGCTGTTTATAGCAGCATGGGGACACGTGCGCCGCTTCTGACCTGGAGGGGACACGCTAGGAAGCAGGGCCCTTTCGCTCCATCAGCGCCCGCTCCGGTCTCTGCTCGCCCCGCATTCCCCCGGAGGAGCCACACACAGGACTCACGCAACGCAGCGCAGCGATGGCAGAGGGACAGCACGGCTCACACGGGCAGGTGAGGCCCGGCCTCTCCCGAGCGCCGGCAGAACCGCCTGACCGGGTCTGCCACCCACGGCCCCCAGCCGGCTCGGCCCCTTGCTTCCGCTCTGCCAGCAGGACCGTGGGCCCAGGTCGCCACCCCTCCGCTCACGAACCAAGGACTCCGTTCCAGGTGCTGGTGGTGCACCTTCTGCCTCTCCCAAGAATTCCACTGTCCACTCTGCAGCTGTGGTCCAATTTCACGGATTCAGAGGTGAATTCAACACCAGATTGTCTAACAGTCTAAAAACAGTCTCCCTCGCTGTCCTGATTTGGTCATTTAAACAGCGAAGTGCAGCTCGGCCTGCAGAGCGCGCACCAGGGCGCCCACGTCCGTGACTTTACGGAGGACGCCAGCCGCACTGTTCAGCACACAGTTCTCTCCCCCAAAGACTGACATTTCCACACGACAGCCGTTCGGACGAATGACAGGAGCCGCTGAAACGTGCCGCGGGCTCTGCGAGCTGTGCCTTCCACGCGCTCTGCGCCGCCTGCTTCGACTCTCAGATACATCAGCAGAGCCATCGAAAGTCTAAGAAAATGACAATCGGTACTATTCACTTACTTCGGGACGTAAATCTTTTTAAAAAGGGCTTTTTTGTGATGGAAACAACACAAATCGATTCATGTTTTGCATTAAATATTAACTTTCGGGCCGCGCGAAGCTTCAAAGGGGCTGCTCTGGGGCAGAGCGCGGATCGCTGGGAAGCCACAGCGGCGTGCACGGAGGTGGCCTCCCCGACTACGCCCGAGTCTCTGGTGTCGCACTGGCCATTGCTGGGTGAAGTCAGCCTCCAGACGGCGGCGGGAAGCACATGGATGCAAGGACTCACCCCGCTGACAGGCTCCGACACTCAGCGCCTGTGAAAAGCCCGCTCTCAGGGGACAACAGCGTCGGTTATTTGCTCGCCCTCCATCAGGTCTCCCTTTAGCGGTGCCGTGCCAGGATGGGGCTCCCGATTTGCACCCCAGCCTGCACCCGGGCAGCCTTACGCACCTACCTGGGCCCAGAACAAATAAGGACACGTGTAATGACCTTGCTTTCCCACCAGTAAAGGCATCCACGAGTCTGCAGCTCCCGTCAGAGCATCACAGAAGCCCACCTTCCATTGTGCAGGGGAGCGATGTACAAAAGGACCCGGGGACAGACAAATCACAGTCCCTTTTCTCTGCAGTGTCTTTAATAATAGCTTACAACCTTGGTCCCCATCAGCCACACAGAGTTTCTGCAGCCAGAAACACACAGAATTTTTTTTTTTTTTTTTTTTTTTTGCCGAGATTGTGTCCTAACACTCCCCTGCTGTCTTGCAGAAAAGCACGGAGAAGATGAGGGATTCTGGACATGAAAAGGAAACGACTTGGGCCCTAGAATAGCTTAGTCAACTTTCTATACAAAGGACCGAAATAATCATCAACAACTGTCGCGACCCCGCTGGGGGAGGAGCTATTGGGCCGAGTTTCGCTTTTGGGCTGTGACAGCCTCTTCTAACCGAATCTCTGATGTAACCTTTGATGTCATCAAACAGAGTTCAGTGAGGAAAATAAAAAGCGACTTCATTTATACTCAGAGAAGGAACATTTACATGCTTGACTATTTTAACGCCACTCTACACCACTCTGACTTACTTTAACCCCCTGTTTTTTGTCTACCAGCCCGTGTAACACTGTTAGGATGAGCGTGTGCTTTGTTTTCTCTCCTCACCCAGAATCCCATCATACCCCTCAATCAATGAATTTTAGTGAGAAAACCTACCCAAAGCTCTTCTTCACGTGCGCAGGCGCCGGGACCGGCGCAGGTGCCAGGGCGAGGGGAAGGCTGGGGCGAGGGGACCAGCCTCTGGGGCGAGGGGACCAGCCTCTGGGGCGTGCGGCCTGGAAGGGCAAGTGCTGTGGAGGCTGAGACATCCTCGAAGACACGGCTAAGAAAATTCAGGATTTAGACCAACAAGCAACTTGGGATGAACAGAGTCCTCCACAATTGTGAAGCACATCACAAACATCGCTGACAAGGGTTTGTGACAAGCTCTGGGGAAAAGTACGTCTGTGAGGCCTGGACTCCAGCAGGTTTAAGGAGTGTGGGCACAACTGCCCGGCACAGCTCTCGCCTGCCGGCTCCCTCCCTGTACCACACCTTCCCTGCAGGGGACCCGGGCTAACAAAGGACAAGTCCTGCAACCATTTCCTAGGAGAAAAGGCCATTCTACGCACAGGTGCAAGTAGGCAGCTTACACACAAATAACACGCCCCTGCACACTCCAGAGGGTCAGTCCTCCGCTCCACCTTCTCCCCACCAGAGCTGGAAGGTGAGACGTGGTTGGGGGTCTGGGCAAAGGAAGGATCTAGAGACGCAAGGGGACAAACCTGCGCTGGGTGAGCTGTGTGTAGCAGAGAGCAGCCGCGACTTACCTCACTGTCTCCGACAGCAGCCCCACAAATCTGGATTTATCATGTCGGTGTGTTTTGGGGAAACAGAGGCACAGGGAATCACAGCTCTTACCAAGCACCAAGCTGGCGAGTGGGATGGATCATCCTGCCGCCCCTTTCTTTCCCGTGTGCTGACTTGAGATTCGAAACCCTCAGCAAGGCCCAGAACGCCAGCTGACCCTCTGGGGCCTCATCTGGAGCTCTGCTGTCCAGCCCCGCCAGGACCCCCGTCTGGCCAGCCTCCCTCCACTCAGTCCCTGCCTGGCCCAGGCCTCCAGACAGGGGGTTTCCAAGTCTGGCCCACAGCGCCCCAAGGCCCGGTGGTGGTGCTCCGCTCTGGTCAGCGCCCCCTGCTGGCCGTCCTCCTACCACGCCAAGCCCTGTGCAGCAGGAGTCAGACCCCCTGGGTTCGCAGGGGCGCCCTGACCCGAACACGACAGTGGACGCAGGCATTTCGTCTACTATTCCAAACCTTAGGGGAGTGGAGAGGCCTTCCCTGGCAGGCAGTGTTTGAGAGGCACTGCAGGGGACTGTCACTTAATAAGCTAATTCTCACGACACCCACGACCAGAGAGGTGTCTGCCCATTTTATACAGACATGACCTAAAGCTGGCAGATCGGGCCAACCTGTCCACAAGCACACAGCGAACAAAGTCAGCGCTGGCTTTACCTCATGACAAGACTCCTGATTTTTCCTACGGTCTGTGGGCAAGCTTGGTATAATTGGAGGAAGGGTCAATTTCCTTTATTTTTACTTTTGAGGTCTTTAGAATATTTTGTGATAGTATTAGCTGTTTCCTCTTGAAAATAAAAAGCACCATAGCATAGAAAATACAGAGAAGCTTGCACTTTTAGGACAATTTTTTTTCTAAACAAGTACATCTACTACAAAATAAAATTGGGGAGATTTTCGACACACTATTTTAAACATCTTTTCAGAAGCTCTGAAATTATAGAAGTAATATATATGCTTTTCATGAAAAAAAATGTCACTACAATGCAGAGTTAAATGAGGGAAAAACGCACAGTACCCATTTACCGTCTAAACTCACTCCCTGCTAGAAGACCCATGCTAACTTAGAGCTTGGTATAAATTATCTGCATTATTCTTTATGGTCCTCCAAGCATACATTCCGGGCTTTCTTTTTCTTCTTGCAGAAACTGTCAGAGCGGCACATTCCTGTCACTGATGTTCTCCGTGTGACCACGTGTCAGGGTCAGGCCAGCACACAGGCATCCAGTTTGTTCTACCAGCCGCGTCTCCGCCCGCTGTCTCAACAGCGCTCTCCCGACGGGCAGTTCCATGACTGCCAGTCCTTGACAACGTCAACGACCCACGACTCATCCGCTTACACAGCAGTGAGTCCATCCGCAAGAGGCTGCTCGGTAGCACCGCGGAATCAAAGGGCACAGCCACACCTTGACTGCCCAGCTCACTTCCGCACGTCTTCGCAACAGACTCTCCCGCCAGGGGCACGTGGAAACGCCAACGTTCCAGAACACGCTCCACCGCCACTTACTCTCAGTCTCCGCCATGCTGCCGGTGGCTAAAAACAGGCTCTTTTTGTCTTGATGAACTGACAAGTAATGAGGATAAATACCTTTGCACACACTTAGTGCTAATTTGCATTTTTAAATGCCGACTCACATGAGTCTTCAAAAAAATCAGTTTGAGGGAGGTTTCCATAAATTGGGACTAGAAACCTTCCGTGGGACTACGGATTACATTAACCCCATGTCTGCTGTCTTCTATGCTGCTGAGGCTTTCTCATAATTGATTGTCAAACTTTGGTTTTGGGTTGTTTGCTTTTTTTCCATTTCTGGTCCTTTTTTCTTCATGCCTTCTGTAATCCTGGGTTATGTAAATACTGTAAAGTTTCTTTCCTGCATCTCTTAACTACGCAAAAATTTAAAATAAAACTACACTTTACATGAATACTTTCAGAAGAGACAGAAGGCCTTTGTTATTAATTATTTGACATCAACTTCTCTGCCTTTTTCTTTCACACAACAATTACTAAGTGTCTGAGGTTGAAAATAATATTTGAAAACAACTGTTTATAATACTTCTATATCAGTCCTCTGATGCCAAATTATCACTTGCTACCGAACATCATTATGTGTTTAGAAAACCTCCTTGCTACCTTATACTTTGTTTTAAAATAGACACGGCATAGCGATGCTCAGTTAATACATAAAGACCCAACTAGAAGAATGAAGACTGGTTTTCTTGCACTTCAGTTCTAATTTTGTAAAATATTTGTTGCCAGGAGTCGTGATTAAAGAATAAGAAATAATATGAGAGAAGCGTGGAGTGGGAAAGTGTAATGGATGTTTCAGGTGTGGGCGTGGATACATGTCTGCAAACCACAAGAAACAGACGTGCCCTAAAATCCCGAATAGATGCTGTGTGCTCAGAAATGCGTATTTCGGATGTAAGACCCTTTCTGTCACCCCACTTCTGGAGGAAAGGTGTCTTTACCCTAGCTCACTACTAAATCTCGTAGCATGTCTTGTCCTGTGATGTCAACTCCGTCTCATGTCTAAATGATGATTTTCTCCCCTCGTTCTTCTGTAACCGAGCCAAGGGCAGAGCGCCCCCGTCTCTCTCTGGTGGGTGACGAGCACCTAGCCCTGTTTGGCTTGATGCAAACACAGACAAGTTCCTCTCTGAACTATCATTTTCTAGAGGTCACTCAGACCATAATTTCAGGCCCCAGCCACTATTCTGATGGTCCTTCTTAGGAAATTGGACCCAGTGGGAACGTTTGCTCCCTCTGCTTAGTCTGTGGGTCAGCATTTTCCTTCCCTTGTAGTTCTTAATTCCCTTAAGTGGCAATTATTTAAGACACAGTTAGAGAGGGTGCAATCTACATCCATCCAATAAAACCTAAATATTAAAAAGGACAGAAAAATCCGGCATGGTTACTGAGGATAAATGGGAGAGCAGTTAGCATTTGAAAGGAGTGAAGTGGTACAGAGTAAATGGGCAAAATTTACACAAAAATGATTAGAGGTAAAAAAAAAAAATTAAGAACTAAAAGGGCATACTATGTGTCAAAGAGACAGAGCATCTTAATTACAAAAGGTTAATGTCACTGTCAAGAGTCAGGAGTGGGTGAAAAACCACTCTAATAAATAGAACCTGGAAACCCACCCAAAGGTAGCAGATACAAAATGTCTAAAATGAAGACTTTTAATTAGCATGTGATAAAATTGGTCAGTGAGAGTAGGGCTGTGCTCTGAGATGCACGCTCTTTACAGAAGAACCTATTAAGTGCTAAAAGCATTGTGCATGGAAATAAAAATTCCATGTCTATAGACAGAGAGAATAGAAACCTTATGACCCTGCATGGACTTAATAAATAAATGTGTTCAAGGTCAAGAATTTAAAAAAAAAAAAAATCCAAAGGAGAAAGGTAAGAATTCTAAATGTTATGTGGTCTATTCATAAGCAAACAGCAAAGCTGCTGGAAGGGGCGAGAAAGAAGCCATGAAATAAAGTGACAGCACTGTAAGAGCACTGACGTGAGTGTCAGGTGGATAATCACGCACTGTGACCGCCAGGTCATCCGGAAGACACTGCTTCCAAGCCCAGCAAGTAGAACCTTTACCAAATGCACCACTTTTTCCCAAGGTTTATATCTGAGAGCAGGCAAGTATCTGAGAACGTTTAAGGACAGACTCAAATGAACTTGCATTCTTAAATGTTTAAATCTAATATCCACAATTTGGTCTTCAGTGTAACAGACCATCTGCCTGGCATATCGAGAAAGCAGCATTTTGTCAAGAAAATCCAGCATGTGATGCCCATGAAATATAGTAGCCGATTTTAAAACTCCTGTGTGTACAGTGAACTTTTAAACACAGAATTGAATGAAGCTCACAGAACCGCTTGCAAAAGTTTTAACTCCCACAGTTAGGAAAGGTCTACTCTCCTTATTCCAGATCACTCAGAACGGTCCTGCTCTATGAGTGGATCCCGGCAGATGAAGTGCTTTCAGGGGACACTGCACCAAGCATCTCGTCCAGCACGGGGACAGCAGCCTGGCAGCGGCCCACTGACCCACGCACTCCCCATCGCTCCCCAGCTTCTCCGCTGGGTCGGCTGCTCTTCCCCGCGCCCCACACCTGGGCGTGAGCCTGGGGTTGTTCTGGGAATTAAACGGGAGGATACTCGTAAAAACAGCTGAAGGGCAAATAATGCGTGCTCACATGGAACCATCATATTAATATGTGACCAATTATTTAGAAAGAAAGTGGAATTTACTCGTTGCTACTCTCCAGCTCTTGCCTACACTCCAGAGAGTAGAAACACATCTACCAGGATGAATCAAATAGACGTGGGTGCACATACTGACTTCTCTTAGCTTCTCAAATAGTAAGTAGACTCTTCCCTTTGTTCCTGGAAAAACGAGGTCTTGCTGCGTCTGCGGCCTGGAATGTTCCCTCGCCTTCTTTCAGCCTGCACGCTAACGCACAGCCCTCCCTGTGCTGGACACACACACTCCCTCTTGGGGTGTCCTCCCAAAGCGCGCCACTCGGGTGGCAGCGGGTGGCGTGCAGCCGAGCGCCCGTGCCGTCCGCACTGCTGGCTGCGTGCTGTCCAGGGAGGACCAGGCTCTGCTCACCACGCTGCTGGCCCAGTGCGGGGTGGCAAGACAGCCCGCAGGGGACAGGTCCCAGACCTGGGGACAGCCCAGCAGGTCTCGACACAGTCGTTACGCCTTCTCAAAGGAAATTCACTCCCCGTCACGCACGGACTTCTAAATATGTTTTGCAGCAAAACAAGAAGAAGAACATATATCTTATCAAACCAGTGACGTCTGCAGAAACACTGCCCCCGCGAAAAAAGCCTAAAAATTATAGATTTGGCTTTTCAAAGACAAGATTCTGAAGGTGCCACCTGGCACTGTGACAACGTGCTGCTGAAGGGAGAAGCTGCCATCTCAGAAACGGGTGGCGGCCTTATCTTGACTCTACAGGCAAACCCCTAACCTGGGATCCCTGTCTCCCACTCTACTTGAGTTCTGTGGTTGGAGCTTTACGTGGGATCTGTACCAGAGACCAGGGTCCTGCCTGCGACTGGCTGCAGAAGGAAAGTGACACACTCGAGGAAACCGCACAGGAACTTCTGTTTGGTGGAGAGGCAGAAAAACGGGGTGATGGTCTCACCCCTCGCTGTGCAGGCATGCAGGGCTCAGGCAGAGGGGGCAGGCGGCAGCACGGACGTGGGAAGACGGGGTGAAAGGCCTGGGTCACCCCCAAATCTCTGGGACAAGCACACGCCATGTGATCTCTATTAGGAGTGAGAACGACTGTCCACACCGTGGCACAGGTGAGAATCTTAAGACCTTCATAGCGATGAACACACCCAACTGACCTGCCACGAAGAATAAGAAGCTATAGCTCTAGATTGCCAGTGCCTTTCATAATGTAAAGAAGCCACTTAAAAATGTGATATGTTCAAATTGAACTTAAAACTGTCTAACACATTTTCTTAGACACAGATGGAGAAATTGAGGTGATGAAAGAAAATACGTTATAAGAGAATTATACCTAAAGCCAAATTACGTTTTTGACTGTAAAAGATTTATGATCTAAAAGCATACATTACAAAAACTTTTTTTTTTATTACATATGAGGAAAAGGTCAGAAATATGGACAAAGATGATAGTATAACATCGGAGAAAAAAAGCCAACTCATCTGAGTTTAAGAAAAGTTACTACTCATTTCCTTAAGGGCCATACCTACCATCTCCCTCTTGCTCTTCAGCATTTTACAGCAGAGTCTACCACCCCACACACCCCACCCTTGGACGCCAGGCCCCCAGGCCACTCTGCCCCCTGCTGCTCAGCAATCAGGGATCAAGGTCTCCTCAATGCCCCTCCCGCGTTCAGGGCCACATCTTTCTCTACACCTGCGGGGCACAAGCCCGCCACCTCCCATCCCGTGTGAAAGTCCTCCCCACACTCATTCCAGCAGCAAGAGTGCTCCCAGGTCAGTAAATAACACGACGATTACGCGTGAACAAGAGGGATTCCATCTGGCGGTGAAGAATAACTGGTCCTGGATTTAGATGGAAAACTTGCTCTGTCTAAATATCAAGGTCAATCTAACAAGGCCTAATCGCATCTAACTGCAAGAAGCCACAGAAAGTTCAGTGACGACTGGACACTTCACAATGTCAACAGAGGCAATAACGTCTGGCTGCAAACACAGACATGTTAAAACACGGTACTTATCTGGATGGTAAGTGGGAGAGGTCATGGGATTGCTTCTCTTTTAAACAATAAAATATTAGGTGAAACCCTGTTAATGCTACCAAATCTACCCTTCTAAGAGCACTACCAGGGCATTTTCATGCCTATTATTTTATATGAAGGAAGTCGTGAAAGAAAACGCTCTCGCCCGTGGTCAGCAGCGGCCTCTGATCGAGGGAGCGCGGACAACAGCGGCTGTGCCGGCCTCCCGGGCGCCGCGCCGGCACGGAGCGTCTGCTCCTGCCACTGAAGCGCTGCCCCACTGGCACAACGCAGAAGACAACCAGGACGACAGTCACTTCAGTTCGACATTTTATTAATTAAATACTTCCAGAGTACTTAATATCTGCCAGGCACGACTGTAAGCACTTTACAAATATTAACTCATTGAGTCACTCTAAGACATTCATCACGGGAAGAGATTAACAGACATAAACCTTAGTCCAAGATGCAAAAAGATCCTCCCAAGTTTGAGGGACAGACTGCATTGAAGCCAACAGACTCTCAGTCTGTCCCCGGCCAACATCTAGGAAAAAGCAGGCACTGCAAATCATTCTAACCGCACAAACCAGACAGCGCAATGTTCTCCCCGCAGAAAGTTCTCTTCCAGTAAAAAGAAAAGTACACTTTATACTCAGTGCAATGTGAATAATTAATCTATACTAATTGCAAAGAAATCTTGCCTTCTCCTTATAAACAGGAAATCACTCGTGACAGGTTTTTATTTTAAGCATGCATTAAAATTACGATTTTTCACAAGAAGAATGACTCTCTGCCAATCACCCTGACATGCTACTCAACAAATGGCACTAATAGCTGTGACAAGAGCGAACCTGCCTGAGCAGAGCTGTTTAAGAAGGATCTAGAGCAGCCATCAAAAATACTATTTTATCGAGTGGAGGCCTACGCTCTGTTCTGCTGCAGTGAAAGCTGTGCGATGGTGTAAGTGAGTACTTCTCTACAATGAGTTTTCATCCAGGAAAAGAACACATTTAAGTGTTTTCAATCTTCCTTAAAAATAGAAGAAAAAAAAACAAGAAAATATAAGCAAAGCTTTAAGCTAAAATATTTTACTTCTTCATATTTTTCCTGAATAAACTGACTTTGCACATTTACTCTGAATTATATATTTCGGATGCTGCAATTAGCATGTACCAACTCCCCTCTCTAGAGAACTCTGACCGACAGACGCCTGGTTTGTATTTTCTAACACGTACAGAAAACAGGAAAATTAAGAGTAAATTTTTTATTTGTAATATTTTTTTAATTGTGCTAAGATACACATAACCCAAAATTCACCATTTCACCATTTTGAAGTGGACGCCCACCATTCCCCTTTCTGCTCCTGTCTGACAACTCCCGATGCCCTCTGAGGTGAAGTCGCACAGCATCTGCCCTTTGTGCCTGCGACCACGTGCTCAAGGCGCCCTCAGGCAGCTCGTGTGAGGATGCCTCCTGCCGGAGGGAGAACATTCCGTCGCCTGGATGCCCTGCGTAGCTTAGCCATTCATTCACTGAGGAACATTTGGGGAGTTTCCAGCGTTGGGCAAATGTGAACAATTTTGCTATCAATGTGGGTGTACAAATATCTCGAGGGCTTCTTTTAATTCTTTTGGGCATGTACCCAAAAGTGGAAATGCTAAGTCATGTGGTCATTCTCCTTTCATTTTCTGAGACACCCTCCCACTATTTCCATAGTAACGATATTCTTTTACACTCCTACCAACAACGCACAAACGCTTCACTTTCTCCACACCCTTGACGACACTTGTTATTTTCTTTCTTTTATTTTTGATCGGAGACATCATCACCAGTGTGAGGGAGGAGTCACCGTCTTTTTCAAGCCAATTTCATAGTAAGACAAAAATGATGGACATAAAATTCAGAATTAGTTAGCACTGTTTATAATGCTGGCAAAGCTAACTGGAGAAGAATGCCGTCAGGTGAGAGTTTTTTATATTCACCAACGGGAAGGATTAAGGGACGGGAATTTCACGGGCCGCGGCATCTTGCGGTCCACACGCGCATCCCCCCGTGCCGTTTGCTGGTTAGACTGAAGGACTGCTCCCACAAAACCAGGCACGCGAGTCCCCGCAGCCAGGGCAGCGCGCAGGGGCAGGGGCGGCAGTGGCAAAGCAGGCAGATCCTCGTGGGCCACACCGGATCCCAGAGCAAATGAGGACAGGCAGCTCATGAAACCCAAGGAGAGACATGTTCTCCATTACAGGGATTTGAGGAGATAGCTTCGCCCTGTGTTTGCCTGATTTTATAAGCCACCGTGGTAACAGGAGAGAAATGGATCGAAGGAACATAGCGACTGATCCCAACAGAAGTGCAGAGGCAATTCTATGGAAAAGGATTAGAGTTTTTATCAAACGTCGCTTGGAAAATGACACACCTATGCAGCAAAAGAACCCTAACCCTCCTCCACATTACGTGAATGGACTCAAAATGTCCCAGATCGCTAAGCAGAAAATGTAAAAGCATAACGTTTCAAGAAAAAAATACTGGAGCTAATCATTGCAACTAGAGTTAGGTAAACAGTTTTAGATGCTATATCAAAAAGTACAAACCATAAAGGAAAAATATGAAGACACCAGAGGTCATGAATGTGAAAAAATGTTTGCTCTGTGAGAGACTGTTAAGAGGGAAACAAGACAAGATGCAGCCTGAGAGAAAGTATTTGAAAATTATATATCTGGCAAAGGTCTGATATAAAAACTTCTACAAACTCATGAACTCAGTGGAAAAAATTAAAAATACTTTACAAGATATTTCATCCAATAAAATGTATGAATAGCAAATAAACACTGATGACCAGCACCATCAGTGAACTCTCAAATCAAGTTAAAAAATTACAAGATACCACCTAATGGCTCCTTAAAAAACTGACATTATGGCATGCGCTAATGGGACAGCGGTTGGGTCAACCTCCTCTGAAGGAGCACAGGCCACAAACCCCTGGGTTGGAGTCCCAGGTCTGGGGGGAAACAGCCGGTATGAATGGCTACATAAAAATAAAATAAAGCACTTCCTCCTCCTCTCTCTTCCCGCCTGGCTACTTGCCTTCATTCCTGCTGCACCTGTCATTAAAAAACAAAAAACAAAACTGACATTGCTGAGTGCTGGTGAGGCTATGGAGCAACTGGAATGCCTATGATTGTGGAGAAAATTAAAACAGATCAAATAGTTTGGATAACAATTTGAGAGTTTCTTTTTTAAATTTTCAAAAAAATTTAACTATACAAATACCATGTCATCTTATTTCCAGGTATTCACTCAAGGGAAATATGAAGCCTCACAGTTACACAGAAACCTTACGCAGATGTTTACGGAAGCCCCTTAAACGCCACAGCAGCAAGTCAGAGCCAGCGCCCTTCTGAACTGAGTCACCTGACCTGCTGCTGTCGAGTTGAAGGGTCTTTATATGTTCTGTACACAAGGCCTCTATCAGAGAGGTTTGCATTTTTTGTCCATTTTATAAGATTTTCTTTCATTTTCCTTTTTTAAAATTGATTTTATTCAAGGAATACTGCATTTTAAGCTTTCGTTTTCTTGATGGCATCTTCTGAGGCACAAAGACTAATTTCGATGGAAGTGCAGTGTATTCTGCTATCACCTGTATTCACTACCATATCGAGGAAACCACGGCTTAATCAAAGGTCACAAAAATTTCTTCACGTGCTTTCTTCCAGGACTTTTATGGTTTTAGTTCTTAACTTTACATCCAAGGTCATTTAAAGCTCAGCTGCAGAGACGTAAGGAGCACAGGGGTTAGTCGCCTGTGCACATTCCTAGCTGTCTGCCCAGACAGCGAAGAGGCAGCAGCACACAGGGCCACACCTGGGTCGCCATCACCTCTCCCTCCAGAGGAGCAGGGCTCTTTCACCAGGAAGAGGCTGATTTCGGGACCAGGACAGAGACCACCAGTTGAGTCTGCAGCGTGAGGAGAGGCCCGGCGCCCACCAGAAGGAGTTCACAGCAGGCGAAACTGGGGCGGTTTTGGCAAGAAAATAAGTAATAGTGCTACTGAATTATAAAGCAGAGAGGAAAAGAAGGCCCTATTGAGACAAATAAATGGAAGACAAATATATGAAGGGGAAAAAGATAGCTATACCTTAAAGAAAAATTTCAATTAAATGTAGAAGAAATGAGGGAAAGAGAAAGCACCGCTAGAACTTCAGACCTTACTGCAGGGAGATCCACTAATGAATGTCAAAATTACTGGGCAAAGACTCGAGGCAAAAACAAGCCCTCTGCACACCCTGAAGGCACTCTCCCTGGATGTGTGTTAATTAGAAGGGAAAAGAGTACGATGACAGCAGGAAAGCATGGCCGTCACGGGCTCAACAGCTCGGCCAGGTGACGGCATCTGTCTCGAGAACGCTGACGGGCTGGCTCCACACGACGAGGGGGGCCTCGCGCCAGCCTCACTGAGTCGGGCACACACGAGACTCACAAACGAGGGCGTCCCGCACTTAACCGACCCACCGTCTTTCACGCGTCCGGGTCGTGGAAGACAATGGACGCCTGAGCCACCGTCACCGGCGGAGAAAACAAGCAGACAAAAGCCACGGGGCACGCGGGCGCCTGCACTGAAACCTGGAAAAGCACAGGACCCGTGTGGAAACCAGGGACCTGCAGTGAGAGCGCCGTAAGGTCGCGGGCCGGGTGCCTGGACAGCGGTCACAGCGACGCTCGGACAGGAAACGGGCGCGGGAATCTTTCGGTGCTGTTGCTGAAACTTAGCTCTCGAAGTTTAAAATTAACTGCAAGTAACAACTTTCAACAAGGAAAACTCGCTGAATGGCAATTTGGCTCACTGAAAATAGAAAGATAAAATTTCAAGAGTAATCAAGAGCGTCTCTTTCAGAACGCGCCCGAGCAGAGCAGCACTCCCGGCTCCGCCACCACCGGAGACGCGGCGCGCGCCCTTCCCGACGGTGTGGCTTCGGGGACAGCGACGGCTAAGCGGATTAGCAGACAGGACCTGTCCACACCCTGTGTCCCTCAGAGCTGCATCCAGTGGGTTCACATACGCCTGTGCCTGTGTGAGTATGTATATTTTTTAAATATATAAATTATATTGAATTAAGCAGCTGATAAAGGTTTCCATAAAAGTAAAACCACATCCATTACCTGATAAAATCATACTGTCCCACTATAATTTCCACAATCAATTTTTTCTCTGAAAATTTTGATGAATGAAGTTGTCAAGGGGGGATAAGATCACAATTTTGCTTTTTTTAAAAAAAAACTATTTTAACTTTCAGAAGTCAGTTCATGAATGCTGCAAATGCTATTCCAGATAAGATCACAATTTTGCCTGCCGATGAGGTAATCACACTGTCATGTGCCTGTGTAACCTTGCACGTCAAGGAAAGAGACCTAGAACTAACTCTCTGCGGCTCTGAATGACCCTGGCCAGTCACACTTGCTCAGTTGACTCTTCAGCCTCCTGAGAAAGAAGAGGATAGAATTTGGGGGGTGGGGGGAATTAAGCATCACTTTAAGATTTCTTTAAGATCATGTAGGTGGGAGATGAGCCTGACTGATACATAAAACATGATGAATTCAGCGGATTTCCAGGCTTTACAGACATATTAAGCTACAGGATATTACTCACAAAAGCTGTATTTTAATTGAATGGATGTTGACTTTGTTGTGAATGTCAGGATTGCCATTTACAACTTCAGAGAACATTAAAATATAAACTAAAAGGAACATATCACCTTCCATTCTTACTTTAAATAGTTTTAAAATACACAGTACACTAACTTATAAAATGGAAATAAATCAAATTAAGTTTCTACTCTGAAAAGTTTCATATAAACCTTTTCTAGCACAAATTTTATATATATGCTCATACTTTAATACACAAACACACACAGAGATGAGATTCATTACTTTCAAAGTAACTTGAAATTAAATGTGAAAAATAATTTCAATCCTTTCCTTTCACTTTTCTAGTATTAAAAGAACAATACAAAACCCAGTACCTTTTTCTGTTAAAGAAAATCTCAATATTAATAGAAACTTCCTACATTTTTCAAAGCTCTTTCATATGTTATCATTTAATGTGAACCGCATGTACAAAGACAGGCCAATCATTTTTCAGTTGAGAAAACAGAGTAGTCAAATGACTTGGTTAGAACTACACATCTCAGTGTGACCGAGTCAGGTCCCTAAGACCAAGTTCCTTTGATTCTGTCCACTCAACTGCTCACAAGTCTGTCTGTCCACCTCTTATTCCATCCACCCACAGCCCAATTCCTCGACTAGGCAGCAAAAGTACACCTGAGAAAATACCTTCATGGGGATACTAAATTGCAGTATTCCACACTACACCTAATCCATTATTTGAAGTCTTAAAACTCTAAAATTTTAAGGTTTCCACGTTAAGAATTTCAATGAACCACGGGTGATGATTTTTTTTTAAGCTCGTGCAGATACAGGGTCATGTAATTGAGAATCTGTTGAAGACAAACAGGCATACATTTCAATCAGCCATACTGCAGATAAGTATTCTCCTCACGCAAGTTAATCTCCTGAAGATCCATTTTTTTAAAACTGGGAATAACAGCTATTGAAGAGGACTGAAGGTGCAATGACCAAGTGGAGAGTTTGGCACACACAAGCTTACTGCCATTCCGTGGGGGGGTGTGTGTGTGTGTGTGTGTGAGTGTGAAAGGTACAATGGGTGGTGTCATGTGCAGCACTGCACACCCAGCACCTGGAATAGCAAACCATCCATCAGCACAGCTTGGAGGCGTGCTGGCAGCAAGTGGCAGAGGAGAGACCCAGACAGACATACGGGACAAATAACTCCTTACCCCGGTCCAGAGTGTTAAACAGATCCAGAACCTTTTTAGACACACCGAGGGAAAGTCAGAACATATGGATTCTTAAACAGATTAAAAATATCTGAGAGTGCATAATGGCAAGGCCTTGAAAACACGTATTTCAGTGCCGTGTTCAATAGAAGAGCCACGATGCTGACATCAGAGGTTTGGCCTCACTGGCAGTCTGGTCACTGATAAATGTGCTCGTGTGAGAAGGTCTGCAGAGAAACGATGTGAAGGAAAACAGTAGGTCATGGAAACTCCGGAGTGAGATGCCCACTCACTGGCCACAGGCCTGCAGGAGTCCTGATTCTAACGAGAGTGACCGTGAGAGCAGCCCACTTGGGACGCCAAGCCACCAAGGACCGGGGGAGCCCAAGGAGACCCTAAGGTGACCCGAGGAGACCCGAGGAGAAGGTGCCTGCGTCTCTGGATGGGGATTCGAAAGGAACAAAGACATTTAACAGCAGTTAAAGAAAAATAGTAAATTAACCCATGGGTGATATCTGAGGTTAAAGACTCAAACTGTTGAGCTGTTAATTATTTTAGGAAGTCTTTTGTTAGTGGTGAAGTATCAGGAGACTGGAAAACAAGAAATCATCTGAAGGTTAAAAAGAAAGAGGGAGAAGCTGAAAATTATAGAGCTGTAAGTCTCACATCTATATTAGGAAATAAATTTGAGATGATACTTATGGATGAGCTTAATGATACATCTGGAGAAGCACAATTTAATAGGAGTGAGTCAGCACGGATTTACCAAAGGCAATCATGTCAGAAAAAATTTCGCTCCTTTTTAGGTTGAAGTAATAATTGGTTTATATAAGGGGGAACCAATGAGAAACTGTCAGGATTTTCTGAGATTTTTGGACCTTTTCAGAAAATAAATTATTATACAAAATGTCATGACACGTGTCAGAACACCCGACGAAGGGAGGGTAAGAAAGTAATGGGGTTAAAAATAGAGGCCCCGGGAGTGGGAACGACGCTCCACGCGCACCCATGTCAGACGCTAATGTTTGTAATTAATGATAAAGGAGTCTTTTATGTTAGGAAATCTGAATGTACCGTGAACTAGGAGGGAACGGTTAGGACACAAAAGGCGATCTTTGTTTTCTCTTAACTGAGATTGATTAAGCAAGCAGGCTCCGAGGTGGAATCTGAATTTAGTCGCCTGAGGATGAAGTGATGCGCTGGGGAGAATGAAGGAACCAGGTAAGTAGAGTTTCAATGGTGCGGAGTAGAAAGAAAAAGAATTTAGAGTTTTGATAAGATCAGATTTTCAAATTCTTATTCATATAGCTGGATAAGAGGCAAATGTTACAGGATGCTGCTAAATACGTCACAGAGAAACAACTGTGTCACGCAGAGGAAAACATGAATCTGAAGCTGAAAAGAGGGTAGGTACACTTTACGTGCTGTCACGCACAGGTAAATCAAGTGCACGTTTTTAAGTGATTAAATCTCAGTATCTAAGAACTGATGAAAATCTTACCACTCTAAATATGAAAAAAGCGTGGCAGCAGAAAACTACATAAAATTAGGGCAAATACTTGTCACCATTTAAAGCTTAGCTTCCCCTTGACGATTACGTTAGAAAGGACATGGAGACCCGACACACTGAGTCCCGCGCTCTCGGAGGGAGTGCGCTGGGCGCCAGCGGGTCCCTGGCCAGCACAGCCGCCCTGCCAGGGGACAGGGACCCACCTGTGACAAGTGAGCAAAGGCTTCACTGACGTCTGTCATGGGGACCCAGGAGAAGACACCCCTCTTTCTTCCCGGCACAATCAGAAGAGCTTTGCTCCCGTCAGCCATCTCTGTCTTCATCTACCTGCCTCCGGTCACGTTCAGAGTGACCTCCGATCTGACCTCCCAGGTCCCGGGCCCGTGCTGCATGCAGGAAACGTCCCGGATTCCTTCCCAAGGCCCAGCATTTGGATGCCAAGCCCATGGGGGAAGCAGGTACAAGTCTCACTGCTAACACTACAAAGATCACATTTTTACTTCAAAATGGATTTCATTAAATGGGAGAACAATGTAATGGAAAACGACAAAGATTCTGAACATTTAATTTGATGTCAGTTTTGTGGGGATTGATGTGATTGCGAAATCTCATGGTTGATCCAGAGTGAACCCAAATGAAGTTCTTTAGATTTGGGGAGAAGGGAATCTTCTTTTGTTTTTGTTTTAAGTATTTACACAGAAAAGTGTGGGATTCATGAGTTTTCTCCAACTGAGCACAGGCGTGTCCCATCAGGAGACAAAAACATTAGGAATAACACCAGAATATCACTGACACCACCGTTTCTCATCCAGTGACCGCTGTCCAAGGGAAAACAGATTGTTCAGGCCATTTACAATGAGTGAAAACTGCCCAGAAACCAAAGAATTTCTAAATAACTCACTGCTAAAAAAAAAAAAAATTTCTGTTTTCTTTTTCAAAAGAGTCTAAAACCAAATTAAATCTCATGTACAGCCTTTAGTTCTCTAGAATATGAAATGGAAAGTGATACCAAAATCATTTCCAGTCCCCAAAACAGTGAGGAGACAGCCACTGTCATTAGCAGAAAACTGAGCCGCAGTGTGGGCTGACCATCGCCACGTCAACCACGTACTTCATCCTCTCCTTCAGATCGCATGACACTCAGCCACCGGACAGGGGAACAGAGCCCCAGAATGAGAACACAGCCCACCCACCCCACCAGGAGAGGGAGCTGCAAGCAGATCTGGCCCCGCAGTGGCCCGCGCACAGGAACTGGGCGGGGAGACAGGCAACCAGACTCCCCACCTGGCGGGCGGCCCCGCAGTGCAGAGGCGCAGAGGGCCGCCCTGCTGGCCTAGCGTGCGGGCCCAGTTCTGGGGTCCCGGCACGAATGACGGCACCTCCCTCCCCGCAGTGACCCCAGCCGGACAGCCCAGGGGCGTGCGGGGCCGCAGGAAGACGTCCTGTGACGGTCCACGCAGCACAGTAACTCACTCTAACATGTATGTTGCCAGACAGCGCGACCAAAATTCTCAGTGGCGCACAGGACACTGTTTTGTCGGTCGCTGCAGTTTAATGCTTTCCTCCTGCTGGTCCGTGAGGACACGCAGAGCCGAGCGGGGACGTGGAGGAGCGCTGGCTTCAGGGACAACCCTGAACTCGCGCCCGATGCACAGCGTGCGGACCGCGGCGGCCTCGGGGTTACGCTGTGTCTCCACACTGGCGGGGCAGAAAGCAGGGGCAGCCTGCTTCAGCACTGGGCAAAGCCACTCCGACCGTTAACCTGTGACCTGAGTCCTGCCCGTCAGGGGCTGGCAGCCAGGGAGCCCACACGACTAGCGACAAGGGAGGAAGAGCGGCCCAGCCGAGTCCATCCCTTACTTCCTGCCTGGAGCAGCGTTTACGTTAACTTCAGCGTATTCCTGATCATTTCTAACTGCTCGGTTAAAGAAGAGTCCAGAACACTTTGCTTTTTAATGTGTTCTCGCACCACGCTAAGCTTATCAAGGAAAAACATTTCTGAGGAGCAATACTGCCACGTGCGGGGAGCAGCACCCAGACCCGCCAGGCGGATTAAATGTCTGCGGAAACCCTGAGGAATCTGCCTACCTACGGAGAAAAATGTTTTTAACAGAATTATAAAAGCACAAGTGAAAAACCAGGCTTATCTATGTGAGTCACACACACATGTGAAAGGAAACTAGAGTAACTGCTCCTAAAACTCTTTTATACTAATAATGCCTCAGCACGTCACCAAGGACTAAGGGCGTCACCAGATCAGTGTGTGTCCTCCCTGCACACCCAGAAAACAAGTCTTGTGACGGCTGCAGTGGGCTTCTTCGCCCTCTGTTGGTGTTCACTTCTTTTGAAAGTGAAAGGAACTTTATCTGAGGAAGAACCGGTTTCTACTGTCTGCCTGGTGCAGCGGCGGGGACACGACACGCCGGACTGAGCCCGGAAGCTGGTAGTTCTCCTGGCCGGGAACGGCCCCCTGCGACAGCCCGCCACCACCCAGCGCGCTCTGCCCGCCACGTCTGCGGTGTCTCCCTCACAGGCAGTGCCCCTGGCATCGTGCTGCCAAGCACCCACAGCAGTGAAGAACCCACAGTGCTGAGAGCCAGAAGACACTGCAGCTTGACTGGTCTGTTTCTGTGACCTACAGGCGACAAACTGTCCAGTTAAAAAAACTCACGAAAACACAAAGAATATTCACCTGTTTCTGTTTTGCAAACACAAGTCTGGACACAGCACAGGCCACGAAAGCAGGCATTCCACCGCCTGCTTAGGAGCCTAGCTGTGAGCGTAAACACAGTTCTACGAACACGTCCACATAGAACAAATAATAATCTTCTATGCAGACACTGTTCAGAGGCACGGAGAATTTTTCTTCAGGTGTTACTTCCTTTAATGTAAACAAGCCATGCATTTGGGATGAGACTTTCAAACAGTATTTTCACAGGTTCAGGGTGACCACAGGACCCCTATCTGCCTGTGGTATCACAGAGGCATCAGGCAGCCCGCTAGGAGCCTCTGCGCCACTGCCTTTTGATGCTCCCCATCACCCTATACATGGATACCAGCACCCTGACTTACCCTGAGGAATCCACAGAGACGTGAGGTTAACCTGTCGGAGGTGACATCTCACCTCGCCATCTCATCAGCAAGGAGAGAAGTAGAATTTACCGGTGCCTCCAGCTGATCCCAAAGCATCTGCTTACAACAAACCCTGTATCGCTGGCATTAGTTAAATAACATTCACACTACGTTGCAGAACTTTCTCTAGATTTCCTTTAGGGTCATGCTTCTTCCAGTAGATCTCAACTCTCAGAATCTATGGCTGTCGGTCCGCACAGTGAGAATTCAACACTCAAGGTGTGCTCGTGGGTGAAAGAAAAACTGGACTCCAGGAATGACTGCTTAACCCTGCGGTGGATGTCACCGTGCTGCTGCTTCCAGAGTCTCGTCTTCCAAGGAGGCTAGGAAAGCTCAGCAGCCCCCAGTGCCACCAGCACATCCCTGAACCTGCAGACAGGCCCTTGCCATCACGAGGAAGTGAGTAGCTCTATGCTACCTGACCAAGTATCGGTCTGTTTGGTCACGGCCTTCTCCCTTCCACATACTCACACGGCAGGACAGAGCTGGCAGGATATTTCAAATCATAAAAGGTTTCAGAAAAAAAAAAAAAAAAATACATGAAACGCTTTACCAATTTGGCAAAATATGACGTTCAAAGAACTACTATCATTTCAGTCCCACCGTGTTTCAAGCATCTGCTGTTGGCAACTTTACTCTCCGGCGGAGATTATCCTGTCACGTTTACTCCTGACAACACGGCTGAAAGGTCTGCCGTCCGAGTGGGACCGCGACGGGAGCGCACTTTGTGCACGTCGCGAGGCAGGCGGGGGGTCGCACCGACGGCGGCCGCGGCGCTTACCGGCATGCAGGTAGGCCAGGTCGGGGTTCTCGATGTCGGGGTGCCGCTCCTTCAGGTGGTTCCGGAACTCCACGGGCACGTTGGTGCTGTAGTCGCACTTGGGGCAGTTGTACATCTTGACACCCTCGTGCTTGCCGGTGTGCAGGATGTGCTTGCGGATGTTCTCAGCGCAGTTGGACCTGCCGCGAGAGAGAGCCGGGTCAGGGCGCCCGCACGGGCCTCCGCCCGCCGTCTGCACCCCGCAGAGCCACGCACTCGCGCACCGGGAGGTGTGAAGCCCTGGTTCCAGGTGCCACACCAGGTTTTCTGACACCACGGGAGGGCAGTGAGGGCGCCTGCTGAGTCCCCAGGCCACACCTCTCGCGCCCAGGCGCCTGCCAGGGAAGCCGTGGCCACCGCGGACCAGGGCGCTCAGGAAACAGGCTGTGGCCCGGCGAGGAAAGGGGCCTGCGGGGCCGCCCGCCTGTGGGCG
The DNA here is from genome assembly GCA_004363575.1 of Solenodon paradoxus. Lineage (NCBI taxonomy): Eukaryota > Metazoa > Chordata > Mammalia > Eulipotyphla > Solenodontidae > Solenodon > Solenodon paradoxus. The sequence goes on from RJWH01006289.1 coordinate 50,205, forward strand.
CAGTGCTGAGCGAGGGGGCGCCGGGAGGGGCAGGTTTTAAGGGCGACAGCGCGACAGACCTGGGGGCTGCAGAGCATTTGCCAAACTGCCCGCCGTCGCCCTGCAGAGGCGGGAACCTGAAGCACCAGGCTGACCAGGCTGGTGATGGGCCCAGGCCGCTGCCTGTGAGCAGACTGCCCTGACACTCGGACATAACTGTACTAACACATATGCACACATACATACTTCACACATACACGCACGAACACTCACAGATGCTCGTTCAGACAATTATACTGACACGCATACAAACACACGCACACATGCTCACACTCAACTATACTAACGCATGTGCACACATGCACACACGCGCACTTACACGTGCACGCACACCTGCCGTTTTTCTCGGGCGCAGTGAGCACGGCAGTAAACAGCCCTGCGCGAACGCCGCAGGTGGAGGGGGCTTCAGCTAGAAAGACAAATGGCAGGCTGGCCCCGGATTCCTGAAGAGCCACATGAAACGCAGACGGAGAGGCAGGACGTGTCGGTGGCCCCTGAGCGCTGCCGAAGAACTCAGTCCCGCGGAGGCCGCGTGAAGAAAAGGTTCTGCCTGAGCGAGGCTGGAAAGGCAGCGAGCAGACACATCCACAGCGACACTGCTCACGCGGACACTTCTGGAGGTCCCCGTGCTGGACACCTGAAGGGACGCCCAATCTCCCCGCAGGGCACCCAGCGGCACCTGATGAGCTCTCGGGGCGCTCCCGGGAGACGGGGTGAGGAACGGGAAAGGCGGTGACTCACAACCTAAAGCAGCTCCATCATCGCTCACGTGAAAAGGCACGAAATGTCCTTACCAAGCCCGGGCCCAGGCGGTCACCCGGGCCTCAGGCAGGAGCATGTGAACAGGCACACAAGCAGCCACCGGGGCCTCAGGAAGGGCGGCAGCCTTTCAGACCCTCGTCACAAGAAGTGGGGACGCCCGTCATTCCTGCAGGACGGGCGTCGTGCATCCCGGGAAGTCCCGTGTCGGCCCGAGGCGCCCTCTGGATGGCCGCACGCACAGGCACGGCCGGGTGTCTACAGCCAGAGGGAAATCAGGGACTGGACACAAAGACTCTGCGTCCTCGCTGCAGCTCAGGAGCAAATGCACCTTCATGATTCACGTGTCAATAGCTGATTTTTTTTTTTTTAACAAACACCTGTTTAAAAAAAGAATGGAAATAACAGAGATTTTCTCAGTTCCTATTTTCACTTGCCTTTGGCAAGGGCTCTGCCCAGCTCTGTGCAGTTTCCTCAGAACCGGGACTAACCTCAGTGAGGCAGGGAGCGAACACGTGCACACCCAGGACCGCTCGTCAGTGCCAACTGACCAGTCGTGCTCTCCCCGTGGACTCCCCACTGTGACCACAAAGCACAGGCTGGCGCGGAGACCCAGGGGCTCGGTGGCCGTCCCCGCCACAGCACTGCGAGGTGCGCGCCGGCAGGATGACCGCGCACAGAAGGGACGGTCCGGAAAGCTTCAGGCAGGATCCGAACACAGGTCTCTGTCTCAAGATGACCTGAGGCGCACAGCCCTCCCTCCTTGGACAACCCGCATCGGACAGCGGCACTCTCTGCCGACTCTCCCGTCCAAGCAGTGCTGCTGGAGAACCAGTGCTCACGCAGACCAGGCTCGCCGCACGGGCTGCTGCGGGTCTGCCCAGCGCACCCCGAAAGGTGCTGTCGACCACGGCAGCCTGCGGAGGGCTCCGCACCCCAGCGGCAGTGGCGCAGGCCGGGAAACGTCCGGAGGCGGAGGACACAAGTCCGCTCCCGTGCTCATGACGAAGCAGAAGGCCACTGGTGAATCCCCAACAGGCTGGGGAACCGTTCCAAGGGAGTCCCCGATTCTGCAGACCTCGCGTTCGTTTGCCACGGACTGCAGACACCCGCTAAATTCGCATTGTGTACTGGCACTGGGGGTGAAAACACAAAGCTACCACTGTGCTGAGTTAGCACTGTCGATCAGGAGCATCGTGTCTCCAGGAGCACCTGCATTATGTCGCAATGGAAAGTGCCAGACGTTAGGAGACCGCAAGGGTGATCGCTAAAGAAGAAATTAAAATGGCCAAACACACATTTTAAGGTACGATGCAAGGACAGCGTAAGCAATGAAACTTAATCTTCGCTGAAGAAGAACAGGCGACTGAAAATAACACCGTGTTTCCGAGAAGGGTGCCGTGGACAAGATAAACCCTCTCATAGTACCTGCATAGCACGTGGAGTCCGACAGTCGGGAGTCATTACTGATCCAAATAAAGTGGAGGAGGATTAAAAAGACAGAGGCCTCTTTTTATTTAAAAACATAGCCTAAAATAACAAGGTGGTGGTGTGGAGGTGCTGGGGGGACGGGACAGGCACCAACGGCCCCACTATTTCCTGGCCTCACCTATCCTGGTTCCGAACCCAAAGCAGGACCTGCCCACTTTCGTCTCTCTTGTCAGGTCCAGTGTAGGGTGCAGAAGACACTTCCTGGAGAATGAAGTCAGACAGGCCGGGTTCCAGGCCCACCGGTGAATCCCAGGCCTTCTCTGTAAGATCCCATCCCGGGAGGGAGGCAAGTCAATCCAATTGTGGGGGATCCTGCTCTGCAGCTCCAGGAGATAAGAAAGCAAACCACGAGACGCCCGCTGCGCACCTGCACCTCTGAGCACTGACGCCCGCAGGCACTGACCCTGTCAGGAGGGTTGGGGGCGCTCACAGCTCCGCCCGCAGGGCCCGCTGGAGACGGGCCACGAGGTGCAAGCGCGCAGGAGCCAGTCAACAGAGCTGCACAGAAAAGCAACTACGCTGAAAGTCCCTGACGCTGCCATCTTTCCTCAACTCCACTCCACTGCCACAGCCCCAGGTGACAGAAACTGCCATCCAGGGCGCTCTGCTGAGGACCACCGCAGAGCAAGGGCAGGAGGCCCTGAGGGACAGGAGCAGCCTCAGAATGGGAAGCCACCAGGGCTCCCCAGAGCGGCCAGGGCCACCGCCTGAGGGTACTGTTACCCGCAGGACAGCAAGGACACCACCAGCAGGCACTGCCATCCTCAGGGCGGCTGGGGACACAGGACGCGTGTAGAACAGCTGGGACCGCCACCCACTGGCACCTCGCTCCTGGGAAGGCACTTGGAATGAAGAGCAAATCTGAAGAGAACTGTGGATGGCAGCACGCTGAGACCCTGAGCAACTTACAATATACACACACACGCCGAGTGCGTGCGCACTGGTTGGTTGATTAGTCAAACAACCCAAGATGGGAGCTGGTACAATATGAAATAAAATATTTTATTCACTTCAAAGGCAATGAACCGCCAAGTGATTCCTGAACTCTGCCCCACAGTGGGTCAGTGGTGGAGTAACTCACTGTCTGGGAACACACAAAACCTAAGTTACATTTCTGCTGCTTAGTACAAGAAGGAAGCTTAATAAAACAAAACAAAATAAAATTTAAAAAAAAATCCAACTCCTATTTTCACCTGTGACGTCTGTTCTTTGGACAGTAAGAATAGCACACACGACACGCCTTGGATCCACACCTGCGGAGAAGGCTCGCGGGCACCGTCTGCTTGCTGGCATTACCCCTCCAGCGGGTACCCGTCACAGCTGCTCTGGGGTCACTTTTCAAGACACACATATTCTGTACAGTCTCTCTTCCCGTTGCTCATACCAAATCTGTTAGCATAACACACCTTAGCACCCAGCTATTCCAGACCTTTCTCTAGCCACAGGTCAGAGCACGCAGACGCCTCCCGCCCCACCTTCTTCGTGGCCTGCTGCCCAGCTGCGGTGGCACACCACAGCGTGGACAGAGCATGCATTCGCTGACCCTCCACTGAGGGGCATTTAGCTTGTCTGCAATCATCTGCTATTGCGTAAACAAGGTGCAATGAGCAATCTTCCAAAACACTTTCCATTTCTCAGATGCCGAGTGGAATCGCTTCAAATGTCAATGGGCATATGCTTTTGTGATTTTGATAAAATTCTGCCAAATTGCCCTCCAGAGGCGCAGTAATTCACACTTCCTCCAACCCTGTTTGAGAACCTGTCTCTGCACTCTTGCCAATACAGTTACCAAGTTCCCGATGTTTGCCAATGTGGTGGGTGAGAACGGTAGCTGGGAGTTTCGATGCTTTGTGTTTTTCATTTATTTTACTGAAGGGATATTGCACTGTAAGACTGAATTCTGACAGTGTGTCTCAAGCTACATCTCACACCACACCTTCCACCAGAGCCCAGCACCCTTCACGCCCCACCTTGTCCCCTCCTTCCTTCCCTCCCCCCACCCCCGACCTTCATCCTCTTGTGTCCTGTGAGTTATTGCTGGGGACGATCTATTTGTTTCATTTCATAACGTCCCACGTAAGTGACACCATCCTGCATTTATTTTTCTTTCTGACTTATTTCATTTAACACGATCTCTTGCAGTTTCATGCAGATCGTTGCAAAAGGCACAATTTCAGTTTTTCAGCAGCTGCATGGAATCTCGTTGAGTATCTAGAACGCAGCGTCTCTCTTCACCACCTGAGAGGGGCGTGCAGGCTGTGCCCATGTGTCCATGGGCTCGAGTTAGCTGTGCTGCTGTGAACAGAGGGGTGCAGAGACCTTTTCTCATTAGAGATCTTGTGTCCTCTGGGTGTGCGCCCAGGAGAGGGATTGGTGGACTGAATGGTATTTCCATCATTCTTTGTTAAAAGCCTGCGTTTCTCTTGTACTGAAGTGTCTTTTCCAATATTGAAATGTCTTAAGTATTTTCTACGCACTCTCAGTTCACAGAGTAATTAATCGCTCTCTCACAGATTAATGTGATAGAAGCTGCAAATATATTTTTTCCATAAGTTTCATTTTTCCTTTTGCCTTTGCTGAAAAACTTCTAAAAAGCAGAAATGTTGAACTTTGTTCATTGGTCTCCTTACTTGCGGGTCATGAACTAACTGACCCATATTTGGCTCCTGAGGGCTGCATTGTTACAGCAGATGTTAGATCTTTTCCAGAGGACTCCGGTCATGTGGTGTGAAGTGAGAATACGGGCCGCTGGCCATCTCTCAACACCATTTATGAATAGGCCATCTCTCCACCCCGTCCCCACCTTAACACGCCACTCTCGTGAATATTTAACTTCTTTGAAGCTAACTCAAGACTTTCCAGTCTGTTGGTCTACGCACATGACTCTGTAATTAAGCAGGCTGCCGGAGGCTCACACCGCACTTCATGCCCCTCCACGCTCTCTTTCCACCCACATCACACTTCTCACCCAAGCCATCGGCCGTCACGCACAAGCCTATGGGAGCTGCCGAGCAAATATCTCGAGTGAACAACAGTACTCAAGAGAGCTGGCCAATACGAAGTTAACGTCATAGGAAACAACTGGGTAAGGTCTATGTCGTCATTAGCACGTACGGGTAGTATTATTTCAGTGCTAAATCAACTAGCAGAGACAGAAGACACAGGACAGGACACAAACGTCAAGTGCAAGACCCTAGAGGAGAGCCCGCAGCCAGATCCTGACAGGTGACACTCCCTCTCTCCCCAGGGGGCGCTGTGTGTCTGCCCCCCACCCCCAGCTCTTCCGCACGGAGGCGACGGCGGTCAGCACCCACTAACAGTACTGGTTAAGGCCCAGCACGGAGCCCGGGCAGGAAGCTCCGCTGCCGTCCTCCGGAGCCTGGAACCAGCCGACACGTCCTCTCCTGCTCCTCCCACACGCCATCGGCGTGCCCAGCAAGGCTCTGAAAGGACACTTCGCAGCTCCTCGCTTGTGGCTGCTGTTCAGACTGTTTGACAGCACCGGCGAGTCTCGGCGTCCAAGAATGTGAGCCACGACTGCTCCAAAAACGAACCACAAAGTCTGGCAAGAGTCACAAAAACCATAATGACAGTTTGACTGAGATGAGGCTGAAAGACTCAAAGATAAATTAGGTCAGTGGTCGCGTGTTCGAGCGTGCACGTCGACTTCTTCATGTAAAATAAAGCCAAACAAGCTCTCAAAAGAGAAACACATAATACACAGATCAGACCAAACATGGAAACAAACGAATAATGGACACACGGGAGTTTACTAACGACAGACAACACATTTCTGCAAGTTAGGCTTCATGTTAAACATACTGATTTGCTTCTAAAATAATCTAAAAGTCAACAGTTGTGATTCTAAAGATTGTTTCAGAAACTTAGAGAAAGTGCCAGCTCAATTCATTTTGTCGATCAGCAGGTGGCTGCTGTGCCAGGGGAGCGGAGCTGATTCACGGTGTCACAGCCCGAGCTGAGGGATGGGCTGTATTAAGGCAGCCTGTGCGCAGTCCAGTCCTCCTGTGCCAGCCACACTCACCAGCAAACACGCACTGCCCGTCACGCAGGGCAGACAAGGACGCACACCGCGCAGCGAGGGCCGCTGAGTTGCGCACGGAAGCACCTGGCAGCTGTGTGCACGACACTCGCTCACCAAGTAAACCAGCGTCTTCACACAGACGAGCCTGTGATGCAGCTGTACGTGCGACGCAGACACAGCGCGGACCGAGCACACGGGTGAGGGACCCTGAGACGATCTCAGAATCTTCACTGGCTTATCAGAGAGCAAGCGTATGTATCACCTGGTAATCTTAAAATCAAAAGTGCAATTTAAAGACAAAATTCTTTCGTAAGTTAAGTGTTGAAAAATTATTATACTCAAGAAAGACAGGTGCGCAGCGAGCCTGGGGTGAGCAGAGAGAACGAGAGCGACACCGAAATCCACAGGGAAACAGAACCTTCTCCAAGAAGCCCACGTGCAACAGGCAGCCAACGTCTTGGAAACGGTGAAGTCTGAATAACAGATTCTAAATAGACACAACTGTTGAAAAACACCACATGTGCTTATTAATGAGACAGACTTAGGTAAACAGGTCACACAGACAGCAGCAGAGTGAATGGAAGTGTGACTCGATGTGCAACGAACTTAAAGTGCTCACGACATGGGGAGGCAGAGGGAGAGTCACTGTGAATCCCTAAAATCCAGGAAAGCAAAGGTTCGCACAGTGTGCATGTTTTGTTTATTGGAACAACCACTGTTTCAGAACACCGCACTGGGACACGTGTCCAGCGCGCGTCTACGGGGTGAAGCGTCAGGCTCTCCATGGACGCCGGCCTGTCATCACCAGGGAGCTACACCGAACCCCTCAACGCGGCCACCGCCTGCCCATGCCTGCGACCACAGGCGACACGTCAGTCACTACCTGCGAGAGTCTACGTGGGCCCACAGCACAGCTGACGGCTCAGCCTCTCTTTACTTTAAGTTTTCTAAAGTTGACGTACAAAGAAATCCAACATTTGTCTTCATAGAAGAGTCCCCCTCATGAGACGTTATATTAAGGGGACGATCTCTCTCTCTCTCTCCCCTCTCTCCTCTCCTCTCCCCTCTCTCTCCTCTCCTCTCTCTCTCTCCCTC
>RJWH01006290.1:0-18447 GCA_004363575.1 Solenodon paradoxus
CCAGGTTGGTTTCACTCATACATGGAATAAAATGAAATGAAACAAATGAACAGACAAACCCCAGCAAAACTCACAGGACACAGACAGTAGCTCCCAGGAGGGTGACAGGGGGCAGGGAAGGAAGGAGGGAAAAAGCTGGTGGCAAAGGACACTAGAACTCTGGTGGCAGGTGCAGTATCAAATACTCATAGGCTAAGATGTGATTCTAATATCTTAAAATAAGCATAGCATTTTAAACAAAATAAATAACAAAAATTTTTTTTAAAAAAGCTTTTTTCATCATGAAGGCCCAGAAAAAATCTAATTGGGGGAGAGAAGTGATGGAAAACGTAGGCATTTTCTGGAAGTGGCCCATTTAGCCATCCCGTGAGTCAAGGGTATGCCATCCTGTAAAGTGACCAAGTGCATAGGAGGAAAGTGACAGGACTCCACCCCTTGCCTCTCTGTCCCAACGAGGAGGGGCAGCCATGCCAGTAAAGGGGGACAACTGGGAAGGGACGCCTGCAGCTCTGGGGATCCAGTCATGGAATCCTTTGTCTGAAACCCTCTGGCTCACAGCTTCCTTCCTGCAGGCCGTGTGCCCCTGTCCACCCAGAGCTGACATGCTGGGGGCTGGAATCGCTAAGCAGGCTCAGAGGCACACCCTTTCCAGTAAGGACACTGGGCCACGCTGCATCTTCTCTGCCCTTTTTCCCTCCCCTAGAATTTCAGACTGTTTCCTTCTCTCTCTCTTTCACTCTCTTCTAAGGAGATGAGGTTCAGATTTGTGGGTTGTTGTTAATGCATTCCAGATGCCAGAAGAAATCTTGGCCCAGATTCAGCCGTTCTTCTGCCATTAGGCCTCTCCCCCCTACCTCCTTGGCCCAAAGGCCACGGAGAAAACAGGCCGGCTGGCGCCACCTGCTGGCAGCAACCTGAAGCTCAGCGAAAAGGAGGAGGATTTCAGGGTGGGGCTGGAGTTTCCGGTAACAGGCTCAACTCCCAAGTCCGAGCTGGAAGAATTCGTTTATCTGATGAAGTCCTTGATGGAAGAGTACATAAATTCGAATATTTCCATCCTTAGAAATCACTAGGGAAGGGAACTAGAGATTTATGGAATATTTGAACCACTCTCTTTGTCTCATTTTGCTACTTCTTATGTTCTACTTAAACTTTTCTTTAAAATTACAGTCTGGAGCCCACCTGGGTTGTTTAGAATGGCGTTCATTGAAAGACGGAGATTTTTACACCCAATATTGTGTTAAAAAAAATAAGCATAGGAAGACTCCTGGCAAATTAAGCAAGTCTATGCCTGAGTGAAATCTACTAGGTAGAGAAGGTGGGAAATTTAAAGCAAAAGAAGTGAGTGAAAATAAACGGTCCTGTTATTTTGAAGAAAAAGCAATCATGAGAAGTTTCAAGGCTAGTCTATAAGCCGTTGATGTTCTAATCAAACAGGAGGAAACTTTTTCAAGATGCTAAATTTTGGCCAGGAATCGATTCACTGGAAACAGGGACAAAAGGGTGGGCAGGGTTTGGGGAAGCACAGGTGAAACCCTGGTATCAGGGAACCAGGCATCACCTGAGAGCCCCTTGAGTAGCGCAAAACCTTAGATGATCATTTCTCCCGAGAGGAGAGAGTGCAACCCTAGTTATGTGTGTAATTCACCTGAAAATAGTCCTGTCCCCATCAGATGCAACTCATCCGGTTGCATCACCGGACCTTGTATCACCAGGCCTTGGGCGCTCACCCCCCAGTCACCCTAGAAGCCAGGGATCCAGACTTACGGTGCGAAGCTTCTCATATAGGACTCCTGCTTCAAGCTTCGTGAACAGGGACAAAACTTTTTAACTGTGGATTTTCACACCCTTTCGTCCCATCTTCCCATGACAGTAACTTTTCTCTTTGCCACTTGTCCCTGCACTTTGGTAAGAGAACACAGACAGAAACGGCAAAGAAAGATAGGCTGGAGAAGCAGTCATGGGATAAGCCCAAAGTATATTTGGGTCAGAATACTAAGAAGAGAGGCTGTTGGAAGAGGAGCAGTGTGCAGACTGAGCTTTTGGAAAAGATTTGTGTGGAAGAGTTGAAAAGGGGGGGATGATAAAGACAGAAGAGATCAGCAGACAATCAGGTAGAAGACACAGAAAATTTTTCTTTGTGAAAGAAGAGATTTTTTAAGGTGATTTGTTATGCATAAGGAATATATTTCTCTCACCTATCCCCTTGTTTCCTTGAAGGACTGAAAATCAGAATGACTTTCCACTGCTTTTCTGTGAGGATCAGAGAAGTGAATGAGACTGCTGTTTCTGAGTAGTACTATGCATAGAATGGGCCATGTGGGCCCACAATTATGTACTGATGACACACTCAGTGCTTTTTTTTCAGCACTGAAGAACAGTGTTAATGAAGGCAGATGTGGAGCTAGAGTCTACGTTTTTTTTTTCTTTAATATTTAAAGCAAACATGTCCAACGAAACAGAGCAAAAAAAAAAAAAAAATTATGTGACTTTCTCTATCTGGACTATGTGTTTTTCCAAAGTGCCAAGAAATCTTTGGTCCAAGTTGCATGACTATTGAATAAGAAGACCTCAGGGTGGGGCTAGGGATTACTGTGTGGGTGCTGAGACAATGGAATATGCGCCAATGCCTCCACCAGTTTCAGCAGTGATATGTCATGGTTCAGAACACTGGTTCTCCAGCAAGACTCTCTGGGCCCAAATCAAGAACTGTGGTGTCTTCCCTGGACAACCTGACCTAGTGAAGTCTTCTGTGTTTGCCTCCACTTCTTTGTAAAGCAGGGATAGAATCTGAACTACTCAAGAGTTGGCTTAAGGGTTAAATGAATGAAGAGGTGACGTTCTCAGCACTGTGACCACCATATTGTTCATTAAATGTTTGCTACCAGCCAGGAAGGAGAACTGTCTTCTGAAATGGACAAGATCAAGGTCTTAATAAATGTCTGTCAACTAACCATGCAGTTAAACCCACCCAGGGACAAAAGTGCACTTTTCCTGTGAGCTGACTGGACCCCCTCTGTGGAGGAACTTCTCTGTTGAGTCTGAGGCATCTCTGAGTTGGGAGCTTAGGAGGGTTCTGTGTCCTCAACCTGATTCTGCTGCACTCCCTTTTCTACCTCCTGTAACACAACTCCACCTGCTCGTCATTGGAGTAGGGAAGAAGGATGTTGGCAGGCAGGTTTGGGCACCTGTGATCTTTGATCCCTTCTGAAATCCTCTGGAAGGCCTGGAAAGATATTGCAGGCCCCAGACACCCACTTATTACTTCTTCCAGGACTCCTATAATTCACATGTTATTTTGCTTGATGTTGTACCATAGGTCCCTTAAACTATCTTCATTTATTTAATTAATTTTCCTTCTTGCTAATCTCTGGGTAATTTTCATTGCCCTGTCTTCAGAGTTGCTAATCTGTTGTTCTTCTTTACCTAGTTTGCTGTTGAACCCTTCTACTGTAATTTTTAATTCTGTTGTTATATTCTTCAACCCTGGGACTTCTGTTTGGTACTTTCTTGTATTTTCTCTTTTGTTCATCCATTCTTCTCCTGAGTTCAGCGAACATCTTTATGACTATTACTTAGAATTCTTTATCTGGTAGATTACTTCTCTCCATGTCACGAAGGCATTTTTCTGAGATTTTCTCGTATTTTTTTGTTTGGAACATATTCCTCTGTTTCTTCTTTTTGCTTGATCCTGTGTTTGTTTCTATGTACTCAGCAAAACAGCTGTGTCTCCCCATCTTAAAAGAATGGCCTTGTGTAAGTGCTGAGCTTTGTCGTTCAACTTTGCCCTGGTTCTTGGTTGCTTCTCAAACCTTTGTAATTGTCTAAGCCACCTGGCCTATTCTTGTTATGTCCCGTTGTTGAAGGTGTGCCAACGTGTGTCAGTGCTCCAAGGGGAGGGGTCTTATCGAGCCCCTAACTTCAGGCGGCTTGGAGCTCAGACCCTCAAGCATTGACTTTCATAAGTGCAGTTCTGTGGGACCACAGTTGCATGAACCTACTGGCCCCCGATCAAACGATTTGGGGGTGTCCCCTCAGTTATAGTTAAGAGTATTGGGACTCTAGATAAGTGCAGACACTCCTTTCTGGGGGGTACTGATGAGCCGCAGAGAAGCAGAGGGAGCGCAAGAAGCTGGCATGCCCCAGCCTAAGTTTCCTGGAAAAGCCTCCATTGTCTCTGCTGAGACCGACTCCTCAGGCTGAAGCTCAAGTACAATATGTCTTTTTCAGTGGAAGCCTGGGAGTATATGCAGTCTGCTGTCTGTGGTGTATCCCCGGAGTCACAACCTGCCAATGACAGTAGCTCTGGTTGTTGTAGTCCCATAGGGCCCAGAAACACAAGTGCCCGGCCACCCTTACCAGGTCCTAAGTCACCAGCATGGACTGCTCATGCCTGCTGGCTTCAGTGCGGCTGCAGAGGGACTGGTTCTGGGGCAAGCTTGCCTGCATTAGCACAGGAGGAGTGTGAAATAGTGGCAGCTGGAACAGGAGGCAGCAGTTAGAGTGGGAACTATTTGTTTTTTGATTGGAAGTCTGTTGTTGTTTCATCTAGTTAATTTTTAAGTCTATTTCTGCTTAATTTAGTTCATTTGGTTGCTTACTATCTCTGTCAACTTCTAACTGCAAAGAAGGCCTGGCATTAACCAACCATCAGAAGGGAACTGCAGTCTCAGGGGTGAGCTGCTTTAACCCTTTAGTTGGTACATGGGGCAGGCCCGCAGGGATCCTGCGGACACAGGGGCAAGACCAATGATAGGGGTGGCCCTGAGTGACTTGGGGCAGATGCTGGTCACAGCTAGTTGGAAATAATCCAGATATTAACAGCCCTCAGTGCTGAGCATCTAGTCCCACGGTAGCCACACCCTTCCTCCAACAGGTGGTTCATGTTAGCTACACCTTTGTGAGGCTCTGGGCCTTTGCATATACTATTTACTGAGGGTGGAGCACTCTTCCACCCTTTCTCTGCCTATTACAATCTCATTCACCCTCAAAATCTAGTTTAGATTCTCCCTCCCCAGAGAAAACCCTCTAGCACTCCCAGTTAGAAATAATAAAGCTAAGTAATCATCCCTTTGCTTGTATGACATGCTCATGTAGCACTTACTGTGTTCTATCCAGTATGTTCTCTCTCTCTCTCCCTCTCTCTCTCTCTCTCTCTCTCTCTCTCTCTCTCTCTCTCTCTCTCTCCTCTCTCTCTCTCTCTCACACACACACTCACACATATCCCAACTCTTAGTGGTGAAGAAACACTCCAAGTCTCTTGAGATAAGAAACTACCGTATTTCCAAAATGCTAGATGTAAATAATCCATGAGAAGGTGGATGATTCAAAAATGCATTATTATTTTATGTCCATCTAAGAAATCAAAGATCCCAGAAGTACACTATAAAGCATGCCCTAATCTCAGATGTGCTGACATTTAACAATGACAACAAAACTCTGCTTCGTTTAATGAAAGGAGGTGCCCAGTTTGTATCCACATTGCCCTGTGTCTAGAACAGTGCTTTACATGTTGTTCAGTAAAGATTTTTGTGTGATTTGTTGTAGGCTCTAACACAGAACTCCAGGGGAGGGAGCAGTGGGAGGAGCAAGGCTGGTGGTATTATGGGAAGAATGGAGGAAACATAGGCCTGTGCTAACTACACATCAGTGCTTCCATTATATTAGCATGTTTTCTTTAAAAATAGAAAACTAGTGTCACTGACCCTTTTCATCTTAAAAAGAATAATAGGAGAGGTAACCACCCAAGAGTCAGTGGCCTTACACAAGTCCCTTCCTGCATTTCAGAGCTAAGGAAATAAGATCACAAAAGTTAACCCTAAGTAGCTGATCTACGTTAGAGGTATTTAATGAAGACAAAATACAAGACTGAATGTCAAGAAGCTTGAAAACCACAGAGCCAGACAAATGTGAGAGGTTGTTATGGGAAAATAATGACATTACTGATTTGCAAGTGTTCAGTGCCACCAAGAACAAGGATCCGATTCGCTTCAGCATGTCATCATAATGAAGATAGAGCCCCTGGTTGTAAGGCATGAATTTTCTCCTCTGGAAATCCTCAGAGAAGGATGGAGTCATAAGCAGTTAAAGAAAAGAAGTTTCTGCAGTCTCTAGAAACCCAAAGGCACTGTTTTCAAATCTTGGAGAATTTGAATCATTAAAAAATCTAAGGTTCTAAGTCTCTAGTGGTCCTACAATCTCATGTCTTAACACAGCTAATAAACTGGAAGATACAGGGATTTTAATGTATCCCATTACCTCGTTTCTCTATGTTCTAATCAGAATTTGGTTCCAGTCCCTCCCTTCTGAATCAGACTAGTCTTGAATTTACAGGATGTTCACTGTGTTTCCACTTAATGACTCCGAGTATATCGGCATTAAATTTTTCACTACCCTGTTCAATAGTAGGTGATGACTAAAAAATAACTTACTTTCAAAATCTAATGTGGAAAAGTTATGCACTCTGATATGTTTAAATCAGACTTACAAAGTACAAGGAAGACTCCAGTTGGAGGTTGGGATTTCCTTAGCGGTTACTGAAAGCAGTGAATCTCAGAATTGAGTGAGATCAAGACCACTGGAGAACTTATTAAAACACAGTTGCCAGTTTGTAAGGATGACATAGGTACCAGAATCTCCATTTCTAGTAACTCCTGGCTGATGCAGGTACCACTAGTCCAGCAACTCCACTTTGAGAATCACTGGGTTGAACAGTGGTTAATGGAAGTATCGAGAAAAGCAAACCACTGAAGCTTCTTCATTTTTCTTGGGAGGTAGATTATTATGATGATGAAAATGCTGAGGTTAGGGAGAGACTGGGTAGGCATACTGGGCAGGGTAACTGGTCTTCTCTGTAAAATTCCGGCCAGAGTTTCAAGTCAGGCTCTCTGCTTGCCAGGGTATTCTCCCCGAATGAAATTGAAGATCCTTCTGGAAAAGACCACCTCTGTCTTTCTCCCTGGCATCTCAGAGGGACTTTCATTGACAATCCTCAAAGAGGCCAAGGCTCCAGGAGAAGTTTGAGGGTGCCAGTAACTACGACAGTGTCCACGTGACCCCCGCAATTCTAAAGGATTCATAAGAAAGGAGATTACATTGTACTATCCAGAGTTACCCAGTCCCTGGGCTGAGAGTTTTCTGTGTGGCTACCATCCGAAACAATCGAAAGGGCTCCCTCCGCTGAGCATATTGACTATTGAATAAACAGCTCATATATTTATATATTTAAATAGCCCATAGACTATCACAGAGATATTTTTATTAATGCAGTGGGGTACAAATTTGGAAGTGCTGGTTGACCTCCCTGCTTACCAACTCCTTAAGCAACTGTGGCCTTTCAATCACACCAGTCCTGCTGCCACAACCAAACTTAATTAGGCCCAAGGAAGGCGCCCAGATTAGTAGCTACATCAAATCAAGAGGGAGAATAGCCAGCTACGATGCACACACCCTCCCTCCCTGGGTTTCACTTCTTCCACACAGTGGGGATGCTAAATTTCATTAGCTCAGGAGCCCTTTCGGCTTTTACTGCCATGAACACAGTAACTTTCTGTTCTTTCGCATGCCGCTCCTCATCCCCTTTCTCTGCGCTATGCCAGGAACTTGCCCTATCATCAGATGTGAGTTTGGGGGGGAGTCTGTTGGACACCCAGAAAGGCTGAGAACAGCCCCTAGAAAACCACGCAGACTTCAGACTATACAGTCAGACACAAATGGCAAGGGGCTCAGACAATGTCACATTGTGCAGTTTGAAAACACACATTTTTAAGAGCTTGGGCTTACTGAGTCAGCATTCTGGAACATTCTCAAGAGACTAAAAATATCCCAAGAGAGGACTGAATTTTAAACTATGCTTTAAAACACTTTCTATGTGAAAACAATTGGGCATTTCTTCTTTAAAAGTTGTGCACTTTCTTTATTTAGAGTTTCACTACAGAAATAATAAGTACAGAGGGGTTCAGGCCTCAGATGGGGAACTGAACAGCATGGCCCCAAAAGCAGTCCAGTCCTAAAATACAATGCAAATGACCAAGATTTGTAACATTAGGTGTCTCAAAAAATTTACATTTCAAAGCCAAGAGGTAAAATGCTTTGTCTTTTCTTTCTGACTGATAGTTTGCAATTCTCTTTCAAGGCATCAACAAGCAGAATAAAGGCTGCTTTTGAAATAGGAGGTTAGCATCAGCCAAGTGTTTGCTTCTTGGTATTATATACCCTCCCCTGACCAGACATGAGCAAGAGATTTGTAAGTGATCTGAGGCCTGAGTTTTACCATCACCACCACCTCAAATGCCACCTTTCCCTAATTCACACTAAAATATATCTGAACTAAAACACTGATTTACAGAGATATACGGACCCCTATGTTCATTGTAGCATTATTCACAACAGCCAAAAGTTGTAAACAACTTAAGTACCTATCAACAGATAAGTACATCAAAAAGATGTGTTTTATACATATACAATGGAATACTACTCGACTATCAAAAATGATGAACTTCTGCCATTGGGACAGCATGAATGGACGTAGAAGAAATGACTCTAAGTGAAACAGGTCAGATGGAGAAATAGACACCATATGATTTCACTCATATGTGGTACATAAACAAAACAAATGAATACATTAAATAAAACAAAATTAAACTTTTAGACCCTAAGAACAAACTAGTGGTTGCCAGAAAGAAAGGTGGAAGAAGGGTGGGTAGATCAAGTAAAAGGAGTCGTGTGTGGTGAAGAATGGAATAATCTGCTAGTGGCAAACTTAACATGCTGTCTGCAGATGATGGTCTCAAATAATGCACTCCTGAAAACCAAGCAAGGTTACGTGTGATCTGTTCCAACAACTCTTGCCTGCAGCTCTTGTTCAAGGACTGCCCTTGGCCTACTGGAACCACTCTACCAGAATGAGTCAGAAATGGCGGGAAGGCGCACCACATGTGCAGTGGGTTTGGCCCTTGGTCGATGACCCATGGGTAGGAATAAAGAAATCCCAGCTCCCTTGCGCCCAAAGACAAACTCAAACCTTACCCACCAGAGATCCCCTACAGAATCAGGCCGAAATTACCTTCCATTGGACTTAGCCTAAAATCACACCCTCTCCTGCCCTGCCTTTCTCCCTCCTTCTTATATTTCCCCTGAAACCAGGAATAAATCACTCACACAGAATCCTCATCTCAGCACCTGTTCCTGGGGTCCTAACCCATGACAAGCACCCAGGTGAGTGAGGCAGTTTGAGGAACCTGTCACCCAGAGCAGCATTGCTCCTCCTGAGCAGATGTGAGCCAAGTTAGTTTTTTGTTCCTTCCTCTGAACCTGGGTCTCGAACTTGGGTCCTAAAGACTGTATGTGGCCTGCACCTTGGCCACTCAGCCACAGGACTGCACCTAAGCCAAATTAGATATTAACTTTTATGCTGAAATGTCACCAAACTCATACCAGATACAGGGAAGAATGAGTCTAGATATTCTTCAATTTCTTTGTAGAGAATCATAATGTAGAAATGCCAGGTAATGAAGATACTTCTCTGAACACCATGTCAAGAAGTTAAGACTATAATTATCCTAAAGCCCAGGTTTCCTTATATGCCTCCCTTGTCTGGGTCTCCGGGGAGGACTGTGGATATGGACAAGACGACAGACACAGCAAGGATGATGGTCATCCCACAGCAGGGCAGCAGGAATGATGGAACAGAAAAAATGGAGACAAAACCATGGAGATGGCTGCAGGAAATCCAAGGGTTTGGTGACTGATGTGAGAAGGTAGAAGAAGATGGTTAGTTAGCATATGGTTAGCATGTTTGGGCTGCCCTAACAAAGTGCCGCAGACTGGGGGCTTAAATAACAGAAATTTATTTTCTTGCCGTTCTGGAGGCTGGAAGTCCACCATGAAGATGGTGGGTTTCTTCTGAGGCCTGACTCTCCTTAGCTTGAGGAAAGCCATCTTCTCCCCTTGTATCCTCACATGGTCTTCCCTCCGTGTGTTTTTGTCCTAGTTTCCTTATAAGAACACCAGACATATTGGATTAGGGCTGGCCTCATGGCCTCATTTTACCTTAAACACTCCCTTTAAAGCCCTATTTCCAAATGCAGTCACAAATTTGAGGTACTGGGGGAGTACAACTTCAGCAGATGAATCTGGGAGTTGGGGGCCACAATTTATTCCATGACAGCTCCCGAAAGGCAGTTTGAAGTGATGGCCACATCTTCCAGGTATAAATACCCAACAGGATGAATCGCAGGTCTGGGTATAAAACTCAGGAGGCAGCCATGAGTGCATCCTCCTGGCAGAGGCGGCTGCCTGCCTGCCAGACTGGAGCCAGGCATCTCAGGGCAGGTGCTATCTGGGGAAGCGGACGGGGCAGCCTCTCACCCCAGGTGTGTAAGTCCATAAACAATTATATCTTTCCACCAAATAATGACCAAGCCCCAGTGAGTCAGCAAACTAAAAGGGGCCGCTTTATTAAGAAGAGCGCCTATTTAATAATATACCAGTGAAGATTCCTAGAAGTATAATGCATGGCAGTCATTTCCATAGGACATGCTTTCCTGTTTCCTTTTTGGATTTCCCCTTCCTTATCACTCTGTACTCGTTGTAGCTTTCTGTGGTCCCAGGACTCTGTTCCGCTCGATTTTGCAACCCGACTTGTTCATTCCTAAGCATATCTCTCATTTCTAAATTACATCCTCCGCAGCATCAGTTTCTTGCAGGAAGCAGAATTTGCATTGAGAATCATGCAGGTGAGACAGGGACTGGTTTCTAAGAGATGCCCAGCAGAGTAATGAAGGAACAGACTTGGGGCCAGATTGCCAGGGTCTGAACCCCGCCTCTGCAGGGTGCTAGCTATGACCCTGCATGGAATCAACCACTCCATGCGTCAGCTTTCTATCTTCACAGGAGAGGGTGAGACTTATGGTACCTACGTCATAGAGTTGCAATGAACTTTAAATGAATTCATTAACATAAAGGGCTAAGAGCAGTACACAGCACACAGTGAACACCGTAGAAATGCTGGTCATTTCTAACGTCTACTCTGTTCTTGTCACCTTACCTAGATTGTCTCATGAACTCCCCAAACAACCATTTGAGATGAATCCTGATATTTCCAGAAGAGGAGGAAACCACAGCCATAAACAGAAGGTCAGCAACTTGCCAGCAGCTGCTCAACTGCAAGTGGCAGAAACAAAACATAAACCCAGAGTTGAGTTTGAGGCCCCACATTAGGTTAAAGACAATCCTCAGGCAAGAAGAACATCCTCAAGCTCTCACAGAGGACCCTATGAGCACTAAGAGTAAGAAGATGGGGTCAAGAAAGCCTCAGGCTCTACACAAAAATAAAAGGTTTAGAGATGCGATCATGTCCTAGTTCCTACCCAAATGGCTGCAGCCCTGCAGACCATATCAGCATCACATCCAACTTCAATTCATTTATATCATCCAGATGGCATCCCTAGCATTCAGTGTCCCCAAAAGGCACCCCTCAGCATACAGTCAAATCATCAGCATGCCAAGCAGTGCCTACATGGCTCCCACATCTGGAAAACAGATGACAGCTGGGCTCCCTAGCAGTCAGTGGAAGCAGAGATGATGACCAGGATAGGTTGTTAACATGCCTCAGAGCATTCCTTCAACCCCAGGATGGCAAGTAGTTAAACGTTGTCAGTACTAATTCTAATGAGCTAGACGTGATTGTCTAGAACTATGGAAAAGACTGAGCACAGTGGGAAGAGCTTTGTGGTTGACTAGTGATGCCTGGCTGCTGGCGGCTCACCATGAACATTCATCAACTTTTGAGCAAATACAAAAGAAGCTGCTTTATGAATAAGAGTGCCTAATTGATCATTTACCTGAAGAGATTCCTGGAAGGGTAATCAGTGCCAGTCATTTCCACAGGACACGCCTTCCTGTTGACTATTTTCAGGCCCAAACACTGCCCAAACATGGGTATCATGGCAAGCACCTAGCATCCATGTGGTTTATTAGTGGGGGACACTACAACATGGACATGACATAGTCCCTTCCTCTGTTTTGGTTTTGATTTGTTGTTGCTTTTTTTTAGTGGGATGAGGTCTTCAGGACTTTTTTCTCAACTTGCTTCGGAAGCACAGTCAGTTGGTGCCATGCATCTCTCACAGAGGTCAAGTCATGAACACTTTTGAGACTGGTCACTGGATACGATTTAGCTCGGTCCCTTGCCTGTTGCAGGAGCACAGTGAACAACAACCAGCACACTTATTCTGTCCCTTCATCAGCCCCACCAGGCAAGACAGCCACTCAGCCCTATAAACCACTCAACTCAGTAAACCTTGACTACTAGAAAGAGTTTCTTTGGGCTTAGCCAAAATCTTCTCCTCTAATTTATATCCAAATGTCTTAGTTCTCTACTCCAGGGTCATACAGACCACGAATCACCTCTGCTCAACATGACGGTCTTTTAATCTCTGAAGACAGTTTCAACCCCTGAGTCTCCTTTAGTCCATTTAAACAGCCCCAGAACTTCCAACAGTTTTCCAGGTGATATGGTTTCAGATCACCTGATACTGGGTGCGCTTCTTTGGATCATTTTTAATCTCCTCGATTCAGGGAATGGCAAGCTTTTGGGGAGTCCCTCTTCTTTGATCTTTTTTTTTGTCAGAAATTGCCACCAAGCAGAAAACCAGGGTAAGGACAAGACTCTTCCTTTATTTCCCATGGCAGAGCAGGGAGAACTGTTAGCAAATAATAAAATTTACTGGAGATCTCTACCTTATACCGCACAAAAAAGTTAATCCATTCAAGTTGACTTAAAGACATAAATGTAAAAGACAAGTTAAATTTCAACTTTAACATTCAAAGCTTCTGTCATCAGAAGTTCAAAGTGAGATAAGATATTTGCAGCATGTATCAATGGCAAAGGATTGACATAATGAATACAGAAAGCACCCTTCCAAATAAATAAGAAAAATTAACCTGTGCATTCTGGAATTTGGTATTTGACAGACATGGTATTACAAGTCAATGAGAAAAAATCTGAGCCATTGAGTACAAGGGGCTAAGACCATTAAGTGTCTATATGAGGAGAGAAAATGAGATGCCTAACTCACATTACATGCCAAAATAAATTCTAGATTATTTTAAAAGCTCAATGTGAAAAGCAGCATACTACAATTTTAAAAGAAAGTACAGAGTATCAGTCATACTGGATTAGGACACCTCCCTGAGGACTTCATTTAACCTTAATTACTTCCTAAAGACCCTTTCTCCAAATACAGTCCTACTGAGGTGCTTCAACATATGTGGTGTGGGAGACACAATACAATCCATTGCAAGAATTCTACCTCCCCAAGTCCTGCATTATTCAGCATGTCTTTGAAGTCTATGTTAATAGTATTTGAGTATCCATCACAAGTCTACATCTGTCCTAGGTGTTGGGGACAGGGTTGGGGGGTCGCGGTGCTGATAATCAAAATGAGTGTTTGGTTGTTGACAGGCTGTAAATAAATCTAAGGGTAGTGGTGAAAGACAGAGTTTTAGGAGGCAGCATGATGTGATCCCAAAGAGAAGAGAGAGGAAAAGCATTCCAAGTGGTATTTAAATCCTCAAGAGGTGACCACATGCTCTTTGATGTAGAAGGAGATATGAAATCAGAGCCCAAGAAGGCTCCCCAAGGGAGTGCATCTCAGTCTAATTTGGGGGAGATGTTTCACCATCTGGGTGATGCCTGCCATCCCATCTCTGTTTGCTCAGAAGGGGCTGTCCAGTCTCAGAAGGAGGCTGATAGGGTTGGTCTTTCAGTGGTTATTAGATGTTCATAGAATCAGTTATTCACTCTTACTTAACCTCAGCACTGTTTAGCTGTTGAAAATCATTATGACTTCATCCCAAGAGGCAAATTTACAAAGAGCATCAAGAGCTGGAAATAGGTGCCAGAAGAAACCTAACTGCAGAGACATTCTTTCTGGTAGCATGTTTGTGGCTCCAGCTGACAATGACAATCGACTTGATATCAGTTCTCATATGCTTTACCTAAGGGACCCCAGGGAAAGTAAAATATTCAAGATTAATGAAAGTCTGCAGCTTCAACTAGGTATACAGTTGAAAACAGAATGTGTATGTTCTCCCTCACTTATGTTGTTTAGAGGGTGAGTGCCACCAGGCACCCAGCATTGGACTATGCCCTGGAAAAATAAAGGTGAACCAGAGAAATAGGTTCCCTATTGATTAGAGTTTACAAACTGGTGGAGCGTTTTATGTGTCAACTTGGCTAGGCTACAGTACCCAGTTATTTAATCAGATGCTAATCAGGTATTGTTTTGAAGATATTTTTGTAGACGTGGTTAATATCTATAGTCTGTTGACTTTAAGATAGTGTCCTCTATAATGTGGATGAGCCTCATCCAATTATTTAAGAAGACATATGAGCAAAACTGAGAGTTCCCTGCGGAAAAAAGGAAAGTTGACCTTAAGACTACAATTTCAACTCCTGCCAAATTTCCAGCCTGCCCTACAGATTTTGAACTTGCCACCTTCCACAATTGCAAAAATCAATTCCTTAAAACATATCTGTGTGTGTCTATCTACAAATAAAAACATACATAGCTGATATAGATATAGATAAGATTTCAAGGAATATATCAGATGATGATGATGATTGGTAGAGAGACAGATAAGATATAGATGATAGATAGATAGATAGATAGATAGATAGATAGATAGATAGATAGATAGATAGACAGGCAGATAAGTTCTCCTACTGATTCTGTTTCTTTGGAGAATCTTAAGTGATAAAAGGAGACTCACAGATACTAGGAATTACAAGGCAGTGTCGTTAGTGCTTAAGATTAAGGAAGCATCATATGTGGTATTTATTAGTCTAAGCCTAAATCAAATTCTCCAGATTTGAATCTTGCATTCATTAGGTACTAAATGCTTCATGACTTTGGGCCAATTCCTAAATTTTCTAAGTCTCCACTTTCTAATCTCTAAATAGAGACTGTATCTTCCTCATATGGTTATTGCAAACGGCCAAAGAGGTTAGCTTTCTTTCACATAAACACACTAAACTCGGATCTATTTACCTTCAATGTGTGTATCCTTACTCCTCCACCATATTGCTCCTTGGGAATTACACTTCAGTCACTTGTTCTTTACTAGGAACTTTTGCCATAGACAACTCAAATATTGTTACAGTTTTAACTCTGCAGGGATGTCTCGTAAAAGGATACCTTTGTCCCAGATCTAAGATAGATTTAAAAGTTTCTGTTGCAATCTGTTGCTTTGATGTGACCACTGACTTCAAACCCAATATATCTTAGTTTCAAACTCATTATCTTCCTATGACCTTGAGAAACACAGTAACTCTCTAATCCTAGAGTTCTAATTTGTTCAATGGGGATATTTGGAAATATAAGAAAGGTAGGCATTTATCATGGCATATAATTCCTTTGTCTCTATTTGCAATACCTATTCAGTGTCTGGTACATTATTATATATGTGTACTGAATATATTATTGTACTTATTTATTTAACATCTATTCATTAATCAGAACTGATTTGTATTAATTTCAAATGAACTCACTACTAGCAAGTAGTCCTAACTCATTGCTTGCAGGCTAATTTTCCAGGAAAATCATCATTTCCCATTCACCCAAGTAAACAAGATGCTACTGTACATGGTTAATTTACATTTTAATGTTGGTGTGCTACCATCTAGTGGAAAATGCACAAGTTACAAGCAAAAAGAGGAACCTGGCCTAGAGACATCCCAGAAGACAGGCTTACCAGAATGAAAACTGATCCATAGCATTGCTGGATTTCAACAACTATCTAAAAACAGAATAAGATACTTTAAATACAGAAGAATTTAGAAATGAACATAAGCTCATAATCCTATGATCTCTAAATTTTCTAAGCAAACTAAAAGAATCCTCATTCTTTCCTGCAGCTGACTGACTACTTTGCTCCATATGAATTCTAATTAGAGAAGCCACTCAAGGAGTTAGATTTCCTGATACCTCTACCTTTAAACAGCCACACAACTGTTTTCCTTTTTGAATAAGCACTCACTAGGGAGTCCTTGGGGCTGTGCTGAATATTTTCGATGGCCACATTTACTCCTTGCGAATCCCTCCTCCCCCTACGAGGGAAGGTGGTCTTACCTGGCTGCCAGCTTTCTATCCCATCTGTAAACAGGGGATAAGTGGCTTGTTCAAAGTCAAAACTTGGACATAGAACTGGACCCACAAGCCTGGCCTATCTGAATCAAACTCGTTATTCATCAGTGCATTTTCCTACACACAACACCTCCTATAACCTAGAAATGTTGTGAGGGTAAAGTCGGCCATAGAAAGCACTTTTGGAGAAAGCACAACGTTTAAATGCTCACAAAACAGGATGTCTACATTGAAAATAGATGTAAAATTATTATATTCTAGTGGGACAACCATTCACTTGACCATTGAGGTGAAGGTGAGCCCTTTCCCGCTCAGTAAGAATTGCTTCTCAGTCATGTCTCCTCTTTCATTCCTGATTTTAGTGATGTTAGTCTTTTTTTCCCTTAATCAATGTAGCTAAACATCTGTCAACTTTGTTGATCCTTTCAAAGGACCAACTTTGAGTTTTGTTGATTTTCTCTATTTTCCTAGTTGTTTCTTTCATCCCCTCTAATCTTTATCATTTCCTTTTTTTTCTGTTTCTTTAGGTTGACTTTGCTCTTCTTTTTCTAGTTTCCTCGGGTGAAAGATTAGACTATCAATTTGCAATCTCACTTTTTTAAAGACTATTTTATAGTTTTTATTAATTTCACAGAAAAATTAAAAGTAAAGAAGGAATTCTAATATACCCGCTACCCCACACATGTACAAATTCCCTCTTTACCGAATCCCCTACCAGAGTTGCACTTTTATTATATTTAATGACTCCGCACTGAGCACAACCTAGCGTTTGTGGTTCACACTAAGGTTTGCTCTGGTGCTGTATATTCTATGAATTTGGACCAATGTACAACGACATGATTCCATCTTAGTATCTTATTTTCACTGTCTTAAAAACCATCTGCCTTGCCTGTTCGTCTTCCCACCCTTTACCCTGACAAATGTTGATCTTTCTATTATGTCCACTACATCATACGGCTGGAATCAGACAATGTTTTCAGACTGCCTTCTCTCACTGGCATTTAAGGGTTTTTCATGGCAGAAATTACTATTGCTGAATAATATGCCATTGTCTGGATGTGCCAGCGTTTACCTATTCATCTACTGTAGGACATCTGGTGGCTTTTAAGTTTTGACAATCATGAATAAAGCTGATTTCCTATGAAGATTTATGTGTCAATATAAGTTTCAGTTCATTTGGATAAATACCGAGGAGTACTTGGATCATAAGCTGAGTATGTTCAATTTTCTAACAAATCACCAAACTGTCTTCCAACGTATAAGTTTTCTTCTAAGCAGTGGAATGGCTACTGGAATGATATGCTGTACATTCATTTTCATTAATCTGTTATTTTCTAGTTTTCCTTGTGATTTCTTTGATCCATTTGTTATTTAACAGGATATTGCTTAATTTCCAGTTTGTGGACTTCCCACTTTTCTTGTTATTGACCACTAATTCAATTCTATTGTGGTCAGAGAACAAACTTTATTCTCCTTTAAAAGAATTCTAAATTTATTTAGGATTGTTTTATGACCTAATACATGGTCTATTCTGAAGACTGTCCTTGCACTTGAGAATGTATATTCTTCAGTTCTTGTGTAGAGTGTTCCATAGATGTGTTATGTCTGGTTGGCTAACAATACTGTTGAAATCTCTATTTTCTTGTTGTTTTGCCAAGTTCTTCTAACCATTATTAAAAAGTAAGGTATTATTAGATTTCCTGACTGCACCATCTTTCACTAGCAAGGGCAATTGCTTTTCTTTTTAAAGAAGTTAAAATTATTGAGAATTTGCCATGGCCTAGAACTATGCTGAATATCTCGCATGGATTATCTCACTTAATCATTATTAATAGTGAATCATTGGAAACAATAACTAATGAGTTGTCCATTTCTTCCATTCTTTTACCTTTTGCTTCAGTGCACTTGGAGACTGTATTGCTAAGTGCATATGTATTTATAATTGTTATGTCCCCTTTATGGACTGACTCTTTCATATTATTCTTACTTTTGTCTTAAGTCTATTTTATCTGCTATCTTACCTTCTTATCTTATCACTTATCTTTTGGCTACTGCTTGCACAGTCTCTTTCCATTCTTTTACTTTAAACCTGTCTGAATCTAAAGTGTGTCTCTTCTAGATAACACATAAGTGAATCATGCTTCTTCCTTGTCATTCTCTGCCTTTTGATTGGCATCTATTGTAGGAGCCGGATCACCGCCATGACAGGCTCCAGACAGAAATAGCTATAGGCCTGAGTTACGCTTCCTGAAATAAGAACCCCGTTTCTTTCTGGCCCTGAAACTAGAAATTCCTTAGT
>RJWH01006290.1:18547-57712 GCA_004363575.1 Solenodon paradoxus
AATGCTTCAAGGTCTGAAATTGTAACTAATCCCTTGCTCTGTAACCTTGGTTATAAAAACCCTGCTGAAACAAAGCCTGGGGTCTTTGTCTGACTCCACTGTGCTGGAGGAGGCTCAGACCCCAGCTAGCTGGAAATAAAGTTTCCTTTTGCTTTTGCATTGTCGACTGAAGTGTGTGTGCGCGTTTTCTTGGGAGGACCAACGCTGACCCTAACACTATAATTTACTTTTAATGTAATTACTGATAAGAATCTGCTACTTTGATATTTTCTTTGTACATGCCTTAAATCTTTTTGTTCCTCCATTACCCCAATACTGTCTTTTTGTGCATTAGATATATTTTAGTGCTTCGTTTTCATTACCTTGCTGTTTTCTTTTATTTTTTTTTCCTTCTTGCTGTTGTGTTTAGTGGTTGCCCTGAACACAATTAATATCTTAACTCAAATTTGTTTAGCTAGTGCCAAGTTAATTTCAGCAGTACTGAAGCATTTTACTTCAATAGAGTTCCATTCTCACCTCTTCCCTTGTGCTGTTATCACACAAATTGCATTTTTGTAAGTCTTTCAACACTTTCCCAATTATTGCTTTCTGCAGTTGTCTTTTAAATCAGCAGAAAGCCATCACAAACACACATTTATACCATCTTTCATATATAGTTACCTTTACCACGGTTCTTTACTTCATCATATGAATTCAAGTTACTTTACTGTCTAGTGTCCTTTCATTTTAGTCTGAACTATTTTCTTGAGCATTTCTTATAAAGCAAGTCTTTTAATAATAATTTCTCTTTTTAATAATAATTTCTCTAAGTGTTTTTCTTTATCTGGGAAGATTTTAATTTCACTTACTTTTGAAGAATAGTTTTGTAGCTACAAAATTATTGGTTAAACCTTTTTTAGCATTTCATGTCATGATACGTCAACTTTCTGGCCGCTGTAACTTCTAATTTGAAAGCTTTTAATCTTATTGAGCATTCCTATTTTGTTTAGTTGTTTTCTTATTGTTTTCAAGTCTCTCTTTGCCTTTGGCTTTTGAGAGTCTATGATATGTAAATATGAATCTGTTTATTTTTCTAAAATATTTTTGAGCTTCTTGGATGTGTAGATTCATGTACAATCATGCATAGGACTATTTAGATCAGTTTTTATAACTTGCAAAATATTCTTGTTTCTACGCTCCAATACAATTACAGTCATCAATAGACACTGCTAGTTGCCTGCCCATTGTCTTCTCCCCCTATTCCCTTGCCCCCAACAAAACTTAACTTTTATTCAAAGTACCATGTCTACTCATATGTATTTGCTTTCCCAGGCTCCCGTATACCAGATGACACCATTTGAGCTGAGATGTAAGTAGAAACAAGCCCGTGATTTCTGAGAAAGCTTTTCTGATGGAGAACAGATGCAACTGGAGCCTCCATTGCTCTTCTTTCTGTAAAACAGATGTCAGCTTCAGCTGTGAGTCTTAAGGCCCTGGGGCAATAAGCCTGAGGGTAAAAGCAGCTCTCTGGAGAGGGCAGAGCATCAGAGTACTAGATGGAATTGTTGAGCAGCCGCGCGGACACCAACAATAGCCTACTTCCAGACGTCCTTTGCGGAAAAACACGCAAACCCTTTTTTGCTTACACCGCTATTAGTTGTAATATTTTCTGTTACTTGCAGTTAAATAAATTACTAACAAGGAGAGGAAATCAAGTTACAAGAGATAAGTGGAGGAATAAAAAAACAGAGGTGTGTTAAGCCTTTAACATTACAATGAATTAGAAAAAAAGAGCTCAAACTATGGCAGGGGAGTTATTCATTTTTCATAGCTGGATGTCAACAGCTAATATGTAAAGCTTATATGCCAACATACACTATAAGCACTATAAGCGTATTGTTTTATAGAATGGAATTAAAATACCCCAAAATATAAAATAGCAGCTGTTGATGCTTACTTGTGGGGAGAATTGAAAGTGGGTTAAGACTCCTGCTTTTCTCAGCCCTTCTGTACTACTTGATTTTCTGACCATAGGTGCTTCAATTCATTTTAATGAAGCATAGTCAGGAAAAGTTTACGAGTTACATCTCTTTTTTGGCACAAATTTGTAACGCCTTCAGAAAATGATAAGCTTCTTAAGAATACAAATGTTCTAAAGAGTGTGTTCTGCTTCTCACAAGAATTAGACACTTCTATTTAATTTTTAATTAAAAAGAATATTTTACAGTTTAAGCATGCATTCTTCAAAACCAGGAACAGAATTTGGCTCCTGGCAGCAGTTTGCAAATAGATGATTCAGGAGGCTTCTTGGAAATGGGTCGTTAAGATTGAGTTGGTGATTCTAGAACTTCTAATCCTATTTCCACTGAAGCAACTCTACTTCATTATAGATATTAACCTTCCACCCAAGACTTGGAAGGAAGTTCTACTAGTTTAAAAAGTCTGAAATCACTGTATTACAGCAAAAGTTAGCACAGTTGAATTTGACCTATAAACAAAGCTTGGTTTCATATGTGTTTTCTTTTTGTCTTTTAATTTTCTGAGCATTACAAGAGCAGATTTCATATTAACATCTAAATTTTCCATCTCTCTGGAAAAATTGAAAAGCCTAGCAATACAGGGACCATATTCCCTGTGGTGGCAAAATATGGCTGGAAATGAGAAGTTTCTGGTTTTTTTAGATGGAATGCTAACTCTTCTAGTTGAGTTTTCATCACAACTGATACCACTGCAATAAGGGACAGGAATCCAATTTCCTTCCAAGCAAAAGGAAATAGGCTGAAGTAGTGGAAAAGCTAATGAATTCGAACTTTAAAAGTTTTCTGAGTATTACTTGTAACATCTGTGCAATATTAGTCAGAATTGGCTATTAGAAACAAATTACCAGGAAAACAATTGGCTTAAATTACCAAAAGCATGCTGTATGTCCAACAGAAACATGTGGGGGATTCTACTCTACAAGTCACCCAGGGACCCAGGCTGACTGAGACTCTACCATCTTGAGCACCACCACTTGCTACAGAGAACCTCACATCGGTTTTACCTTCTTCACTCAGGAATGACACTGGGAACTTTCATTAACATTCCATTAGCCATAACTAATCACATGGCTTCAATTAATTAAGGGAGCTGAGCAATTTAGAACAAGTGGAATATTTGGGGAGCATTACTCTACTGCATGCAAACTTGATCAATTATTTTACTTATCTCAGTCTTAGTTTTCCTCTATAACATGAGATTATTAATGGTCCATCCTCTCCTGAGGTTATATAATTAAATGAGGTAATATATATAAAAGAACTCTGATGAGGCTTCTAAAGAGATACACAAATTTAAAAGGATCATCTTCCCTACATTATGGTGGAATTAATGTACCAGCATCTCAACACACACACCCGCTTGGCTGTTTGTTTCAGAGTGTGGGTTAAAGAGTAGAAAGCCATGATGCTTTCGTTTTCATTGCACCATTCAATTCACTCACCTGTATTCAAGGCTGACCCTGGAACGCTTAGTGCTCTTAGTCTCTCCAAGTAATTTTTCAGTCTTGATAAAATGATTAAAGAAAAGTGGCATATTTCTTTCCAAAGATATATGCAACATTATCTCCCATATACTCTTGTAATAATGTCATCTTAGCAGTCATCTCATCAAGCACTGGAGTCTATCTGCCTTACCCTGAACTCAGGCAGGGGATGGCAGTAGCAGTCTCGGTGACTGCTTCGACCAGTAGAGTATGGTGGAAGAGACATTATATTAATGCCCATAGTCATCTCTTGCTTTCTAGGAAGCTCACTCTTAGAACCCAGTTGCCAGGCTATCAAAAAGCCCAAATGAGCTTACAGAGTTCACAAGCTGCAAATGTTACAACCAACCACCTAACTGAGGTCCCACCTGACAGTCAATAACCACCTCCAGACCCACGGATGAAGATACACTGCGATGTTTCTGACTCCCAATCAGACGTAAAGCCTGGCTGGCAAATCCTCTCAGCCTAGCCCAACACCATGTAGCAGAGAATAGCTGTAGCTACTGGGGTCCAAATTCCTGTCCCACCACATATATACACATAATAAAATGACTGTTTTACATGGCAAAGCATCAGGGTTAATTTTTATACAGCAAAAGAATCTGGAATAGCTGGACTCATTAGCACCTATAATATTAAATGATTACAACATAGAAAAAGGGGTAAATATGTACATACTGCATTACTGCATCTCAAATACTATACTAATGAAAACAATTATGGGGAATGCCAAAAATAAATTGCTTAGTAAGAACTCAGTTAGGATAAGAGCAAAAGAAAACTCCAAAGAGTAACACCTAAACAAGACAGAAATTTGTTTCCC
This sequence comes from Solenodon paradoxus, assembly GCA_004363575.1. NCBI lineage: Eukaryota > Metazoa > Chordata > Mammalia > Eulipotyphla > Solenodontidae > Solenodon > Solenodon paradoxus. The sequence goes on from RJWH01006290.1 coordinate 22,876, forward strand.
CCTTAAAAGTTGAGAGGCAGTGAGTACCTGGTGGAGCAGTGGTTGGGCACACTCCCCATATATCCCAAGACCCAGGCTCACAACCTTGGGCCAGGGGAACAACCAAGATGAACAACTAAATAAAATAAATAAATGCTTTAAAAAAATTAAGATAGGCAGTTCAGGAATACTATTTCTGACAGAGATAACTCAGGCAATCGCCACCATATTTCTCTGTTCACAGAACAAGTGTCCCACTCCAGAGTCTACAAGTTCAATTATTATCTGTTAAGGGTACTTTTAAGCTAGCAGGATGGAAAAGGAGGAGGAGATAGGCATATCCCCTCCTTTTAAGAACACTTCCTAGAAGTGAATCCATTAACCAGAACTTAGTCACACGGCCACACCAATATGAAGTAAGATAATCTGGGAAAAGTCTTTGTTGCCATGTCCCAGTAAATAGGTGAGAAACCTGAAGGTGGGGAAAATACACACTGGGGGATAAGTATCAGAAGCTGCCATGTGCATATTTCAAAATTCAATTCATATTTGGTGTAGAATTACAGATTCAAATAACAACACAGTTTCCTCAAAAACTATACCAACATGTCCTTTGTTAGACTCAACTCTATAAAACTTTAGGTTAGGTCTTTGAGACTAAATATGTCTTTATGAGGCATCAACTTTCCTCACCAGAAGAGTAAAATTAAAATGTCAAACAAGCATTCATGAATTAACAACTTACTAAGTGATTCCTAAGAAAGGAAAAGGCATCTAAGACAAATAGTTCCTCTAAAAACAGTATTATATCCTATTGATTCTTGCTGTAATCTGTGTTCCCTTGGGCAAGTTACTCAACAACCTGATATTCCATAACAAGTCTGTCTTTGTCCTAAGGATTAAAGGAGATTGTGCATGTCAAAGTGCTTTGCAGTTTTATATAAAGTTATGCACCTTCAAAGCTATCCAATAAATACACTTATTCAATAAAGACACTTATTCAACTAAACAAAGCATTGTTTAAAAAGTTTTAACAATGTATAAATACAGTCACAAAATAATCTGTTGATTAAAAGACTCCAACAAAGTTTACAGTACCTACAAGAGAATTTACAGATGTCTACAATAGTTTGATTCATTACATATATTGCTTTTTTAAAGAAATATCATTAATACAAATGCATCATTTACAATATCCCCATTATAGCAAAAAGAAAATTCATAAAATAAAATGTCTTTTAGGCATTTATTATGTCAAGTATTTAAGTGATTATTCTCACTGTGACATAAAGATAATACTCAATTGATGGTAAAAGATAGATTTTATTAGACCAAGAACCATCGAAGAGCTTCCAGAAGTTCCAAAGTAAAATCTGGACTTCCTTCCCAAAAACTATATAGAAGTGCAGCAATCCCTACAAAGCCCTTACGCTTAAACTATGAAAACTCCATATATATTAATTGGAGCTTAAGTACATAATTTGTTACAAATAAAAATAAATAAAATTTTAGAAAACAGTTAACACCACTGGCCCAGTTTGGTTTTTGTCTTCCTGTTATTCGAATTCCTAGGATAAGAAGTTTCTTCAGGAAGCATATATTAAGTTATAAAATTAACAACTATTTCCAACTTAAGCATAAGCTAAAGTGCTCATTCTTGTCATGAAGGCAAAACTTTCTTCTGAAAATAATCTACAGAAATAATAAGCACACAGATTTTTGAGACAAAGAACATCCTTCTAAGTTCTATAATCAAAATACAAAGGTCTCCCATACATATATGTACATGAACATAAACACTTTCATTAACTTGGGATATGTGAATATTACATGACTGTGCACACATGTATATCATGAACCAAATTTTGACAATGCTTCTAACACCACCATACTTTCAAGCCCCAAATGCTAGAAAGAAAATTTAAAACTTAACATGAAAACGAAAACTTTTTAAAGTAAATTTTAAAGTGGAAAAACAAACTCAACACTCCTCTTCAGCACGGACTGAGCTCTGAAAGTTTCAGTCAAGAATCTCTTTAGTTGCTTCCCAATGCAGCAGAACACAGCAGCTTTCTCTCCCTCTCTTCAGGAAGTCTGATCATCTCCAGTGTTCTACAAAAGAGAAGAACTCCTTCATGTTAAAACTTGTGTCAATTAACAAACCAGAATTCAAAGCACAGGCCTAGAAAACATTCTGTAATTGTCAGTAGAGCCAGCTATGTTCTTTCACTGGCTGGATTTGCTTTGTCTTATATAGTAGAGTTCTTGTTTCCTGCTTGGGTGTATGCTCGCTCTGGTACTACCCTCCAGCTTTAGATCATCTAAGGCCTTGGAACCTTAGCATGTTAATTCATATACATTGTCCCAATTATGTTAAGTGGACATGCTGGAGCAGTCACTGCCTCCACTGAGATGTCCAGCAAGCCGTTCTTATTTTAGAAGAACATCACCAGGTACAGACTTACCAGGTAAGTCTACTAAATCTATCCATGCTATGTCAGGCTCAAGGTTCAATTTTATCTATATTTAACGACCCTTCCCACCCACTTCAGAAACCCTGAGAATCTTAAGAAAAAAGTCTATTAAGCACACACATGACAATTACCATAAGCTGGACCTCAGCAAAGGTACACTGAGACTATGTAAAAATCCCTCCAGAGGAAAATCACATCCCTATAAGAATATTTGTTTTCTCTAATTCTTATCTTTCTCATACAAGAGAAACTGTATATCCTACAGTACAGAAAAATGAATAGGAGAGGAATGCTGGGTTAAGCCCCAGCTTTGTATTACGTACTAACTGCATATTCTTGAAAATTCACTTAATCTTTCAGAGTCTTAGTTATTTAAATGCTATTCTTGAACCAACAACATCAGCACCACCTGAGAACCTACTGACTTCTGAATTATGAGACCTCATCCAGGTCAACTGAGTAAGAAACTTTCGGGGTGAGACAACAATCTGTTTTAGCCCTCTAGGTGATTCTGATGCATATTTAAGTAATATATAATATCACTTGCCCAACCTACTGCATGAAAATACAAGTCAAGTGTTATTCATACAAAGTCCTAGTCAATTTTCCCAAAAGATTTAATCAATTACAATTCACTTATGAATACTACTCATCCTACTGAACTTTGGTTTAAATCCTTGGTAAACTGTGATAAAGCATATATTCTACAAAATGTTAAAAACCTGAATACATTAAAATAACCTGTAATGATAGTCTTACGTTTCTACTTGCTCCTACTATAAAATGTAAAACTATACCATATCCTCTAAAACTGTTAATTTAGAGGCACCATAACTAATGCAAAGCAACCGAATTTAAGGTGATTTTGTAAAAATAAGTTATTATCACTGACGGTTTATGCCTCTCATTTTAAAATAAGTTTAGGATACTGATAATACATTTCTAGAACGTTCTAAAAGTCTCTAAAAGAATTAACTATCATCATTATCTCATATTTAAATACACATGTGCCTTTAAAAACATCTTTTAAATATTTCATAAAAATTAAACACTACAAGAGTTAGGAATCATTGCTTTTAGTCATTGACCATATCAAAATTACCCTTATATCCAGAAAAACACTTACTTGTTTTAGAAACTGCTTTCCAAGGTAAGACGTAGCCATGCTGGTTAAATTCTTTCTGCTGCCCACTTTGCACCTGACGTAGCCATATAAGTTGGCACCTTGCAGCACCACACCCATGATAACCACCGCCTGGGAAAGGGAAAAATAATCAAAGGTTATTGATCTAAAAATTAACTGACCTTTCTCTATGCCATAAATAAGACAAGGCAGACTGGCACAGCAAAGAAAAGGAAAAGGAAGGTCAAATTGCAAATCTGCAAAGTGAGGTCAAATTGCCAGAAGAGATCTATCCAACATAAGCTCTGCACAAGGTACTACATCATCCACCCAACAGATATTTATGGAACACATATACTCTCTACCTAGCACCATGCAAACCCCTGGGGGGAAGACCCTTCTCACTCTAATATTTTCCACAGATCCATAAGCAAAGACATGAAAAAAAAAATAAATGAATCTCAGAGAAGTTTCAATTGTTTTTTCACTTAAGAATTACAAAAGAATGGTCATGAAGTAAATCAATTTGAATAAACTGAGAGCACACAGAGTTGAATTTCTGCTCTATAATAATGTGTGACACATGGCTTCTGGGAAAACCAACTGTGCTGGTGTTTGCCTTCTGAGATGTTGCAATTCGAAATACAGAGTGGGAGATGAAGCAGGAAGAAAGGGGATGAGGAGATGAGGAGGTAGAGAGTGAAGCAGGGAACTAAAAAACTTTAGTTCACATCCTTATCTCAAAGCTCAGTGCCCTGAGACCCAGGGAAGTTTATAAACACTGCGCTGCAGGAGCTCCCTCAGGCAATAAATTTAAGTTGACCATTCTCAGCTTCTGCAAAACCCCTGGATACTCTAGGTTGGTGGAAGAGTGTTCCTGGTGCTGGGTGACCAAACAAAGGGGAACCTCAGATAACAGAAAAATGTTAAATATGTTACTATGTGGAAACCATGGTTACCCTGTCAGAAATTATTAATTGCCTTTGTTCTCTGTGCCACTATGTATGCCTATATAAGCCCTGAGCTGGGTACTCAAAGGACCATTTGATTTGGGTCTGTTACTACCCCTTACGGTAGCCAGCTAATAAAAACTCCTCCCAAAATTCACACTCTAAAAAAATTTCTTTGATCTCACCAGATACTTTACAAAAAGAGGAGTAGTAGAAAGGGATGGAGCACTGCAAAGAAGTACAATTTGGCTTTTCCATCTATATCAGGGACCCAACAGGTGACCTCTTTAAGATCACTAAGGATTGAGAATAAGAAACTGAAGTCTACTCTTTAAATATCATGGAAAAAAAGTTAATTAGGATAATGTATAGAAATTCTAAGGTTAAATATACTAGAACAGGGGTCAGTCAAGTTTTTCTGTAAAGAAAGAATTAATAAATATTTTAGGCTTTGCAGGCAATCTGGTCTCCTCTGCCAATATTCAACTCTGTCATTCTAGCCCAAAAGCATCCACAGACAAAATGTAAATGAACAGTCAAGGCTGCATTTCAACAAAAACAGGTGTTAGGCTGAATTTGGCCTGCAGGCCATGTTTGCCAACCTCTGTTCCAGAATAAACAATTCATCAACACACCTACCAAAAGGATTACTGGAAACATTTACATCTGAAAAGCAAGACTGCTAAAAAAATGTCTTCTTCCAATGCATACTTACTGTCCTTAACCCTTAACAAACTGATTATAAGTTGGAGGATTTAATGCTCAATTAAGGAATAGGTTCAAATACCTAGTAAAAGAAGCAGAGCTATACTTTCTGTTCTAAACTTACGTTTCACGGAAATAAACACATTAGAAGTATTCAAGGCTGCTAGCTGCCTATATGAAACTACTATTTTATTTAAATAAATCTCCTTCAACTTCCAAGCTGCTCAAATTGGGGCATGAGTCACCAACATCACCAACATATCAGGAGCCCCAGAATTCACAACCTGAGCTGCAATGCTGAGGCATCAACAGCAACAAATTTTAAAGTAAGTTAAAACAAGCAGACTTCTGCTGTAAGAGAGTATAATGAAGTCAGACAGCAATATCTTCATATCTATAAGGTATAAATAACAAATAGGTTTTTAAAAAAAATAATAGGCAAGTAAGCTTACAAGTAAGCATTAAAGAAGCCTGGTGGTCACAGAAAGTCAGTTTGGTGCTGCTGTCCAAATACAATAGAAGTTCATGAGAAATTTCACTAATATTCACCACTCCCAAGAACTCAGAGGCAGAAGTCCAAAGGAAATAGACAGCCTGAAGAAACAATGCAGAAACAGCAGTGAGAGCAGAAGTCCCTCCCAAAGAAGGATCCAACAAATATACACCAGCAACTTGCTATGATGATGTTTTGGGGGGAAAAAGGCCTGTTCCACTTACAGCATCCATGAAGCAAAGCCATAAAAACATTCTGTGACCTGAGCTTGCTGGAATGTTGCCAGCAGACAAAGAACATTCCAAGCTTGAAAACTTCTTCCCTAATTTACATCCCTCCCTTCCCACGCTTGCTCTAACCTATATAAGTGTACCCTAACAGGAAGCCTGGGCTCAGCCTTTGTGTGGGCAAGGCATACTGCTGAGCCCTCACGTTAGTAAATCTGCCTGAAATACTTCCAAAAGAGAGCTCGTTTGGTTTATCCCAGAGAGCCGTAACAATGCCTCCATGTTAGGGAGGGAAAAAGAGGAAAAGCAGAAGGACAACAATCATCCAGGGGAGTGGAAGACGGTAATGGGGAGCCTGTATGATAACTCCTATGTGGTCATCACATAGGAACCCTAGGCACCTTTCACATAATCATTCCCACCTCTACTTTAGCAGTGAAAACACTGCTAGAGAAACACTGAGGTGACATTCCCGGATGGATGCTAAGGTTCCAAGGCCTGACAAATTATCTGAAGCAGGAGGTTAGGACCAGAACAGAGCTTATACCCAAGCAGGGAACAAGAATTCTACTACATAAAAGAAAGCAAAACCCAGCAAGTCAATCAAGGAATGGAAGGCCAAGCTGCATTCACCTCCTCACCTGAAGCTCAGGTCACCAAACACAGCAATCAAACTAGCTCACAGCAGAGCCTATGTCTCCAACAACTTAGGAAGACAGTCAAGGAGAATTCACCTACACTAAAGCAGTCTAAAGAAAAGATCTGGACAGAGATGCCACTGTACGCATGAGTAAAATAGAGGGAAAAGGGGATAGGCACCTATGTAAACCTATAACAACTACAGGCAGAACCTAAAATAAGCAAGAACATAAGACAGAAGGAGATGAAAATAGAGTGAGAAGAACTAACACAGAGAAGCCTTGTTGACCTCCCAAAGTAACAAGTGTTCCCTCCTTCTATCATCTATATCATTCTCTCTCTAACACCCCCTATCATCAGATGTATACAGAAGCTCTATCAGCATAGTTATCTGCCTTATCAGGGCCCTGACTGTATCCGCAATAACTACAGTAGCTCTGGCATACTGCAGACTCTTAAAAAGTACTTGCTGAGTGAATTTTTAAAAAGGAAAAATATGAGAGATCAAAGCAAGTAAAGAGGGGGGATGAGAACAGATAAAAATTATACAATTCAGAATTAAGAAAGCAAAAAAATAGACATAAAGACTTAACAGAAGATAATTTTCCTGATTCAAAGCAAAATCTGCACCTGCATGTTAGAGAGGCACAGAGCTTCCAGAAAAATCAATATAGAAATATAAACAGGGCACGCCCTGGTGTACTCGTGGTTGAGTCTGCCACCTCTAGCCAAGTGCAGTCTAAGAACATAGGACTGAGGTGGGGGGTGGGGGGAGCAAAAAAGATGAACTAAACAAAAATAATGAAATGCTTCTCCGTCCTCTCTTGCTGCCTGCCAATACCTTTTCTATGAAGAGAGAGAATGAATAGAAAGAAACAAATAAACAAAGAAAGGAAGAAAGAAACTAACTTCTGTTTATGAAATTTAAAACTTTAAGAATACTTTTAAAAAAATTCATCATCTAGATCGACCTCCAGATGGTCACTCAATAGGACACATTTTCAGGTCGCTCCGCATAGACACCGAAAAAAAAAAAAAAAATCACCTATTCTCCTGAGACGAATACCAAAAAACAATCGGCACTTCAGCTGGAGACGGATTGGCTGATGACTAATGGTGGATGAGGGTACCTGGTTGGGTTCTCAACTAAATTGCAGATTTGGATTTGGGACAGAGCTCGGAAGTCTCCTGACACGCAGTGGGGCGGAGGCTAGGGATTTCAGAACCAGCTGCAGAGGCAGGGAGAGGCAGGCCCAGTGGAGCTGAGACGCAAAGCCATGAAGGGCCGACTAGGGAGGGAGAGTCAGCACACCAGGAGCTGAGCTGGAGCCCGCATGGTAAAACTGTGCTGGGTGCGGCCATAAGCGGAAAACAGTCAAATCAGTCCCCTCCCACAATCATTTCATGCCAGAGTCTGGGGTCCACTGAGCGGAAATCCCATCCACCGCATATCCAACCACCATCAGGTGCCCATCCCCTGGATTACAGTGAGAAGGCAGTCCCAAACCTCAAAGCTACTCATTAGCACCACCTTGTGGGTAGAGAAGAAACTGCAGCCTGATTGCCAATCCTGCGCAAGTCAAACCTACACAACACCGGGGAAACTGAACCCTCAGACATATTAGCAGAATGCTGAATATAGCAAAGGCATACAGAAATATACATGAAATCAGGGATCCAATAAAAAACCCAGGGGAAAATCTGAATAAAACAGACATATGTAAATTACCTGAAGAGAAATTTAGGGTAACAGTGATTAACATACTCATGGGAATCCACGAGAAATCAATAGAGGCAGTAAATAAGAACGTCAGGAAGCAAAGAGAATTAAAACAAGACATCAAACAGATAAGAGACAAGATGGCTGAATTAAAGAACTCAATAGAGGGACTCAACAATAGGATGGATGAAGCTTCCAATAGACTCAGTGATCTGGAAGATAGGACACAGGAACTCATTCAAGCAAATGACCTAAGAGATCAAAAAATTCAAAGAATTGAAGACAGCATTCAAGACCTCTGGGATAATATCAAAAGGAACAACATTCGTAGCACAGGGGTACCAGAGGAAAAGAGAGAAAAGGGAGCAGAAACCATATTTGAAGAAATAACAGATGAGAATTTTCCCAGTTTGAAGAATGAAGCAAGCCTCCAGATCCAGGAAACTCGAAGTTCCTAATAAAAGAAACACAAACAGAAACACATCTAGGCACGTCATCATCAAAATGTCAAAAATACAAGATAAAGAAAGACTATTAAAAGCATCAGGGGAAAACGTGTCACACATACAGAGGAGCCCCCACAAGACTGTCAGCAGATGTCTCAGATGAAACTCTACAGGCCAGAAGAGAATGGCATCATATATTCAAAGTTCTGAAAGAAAAGGATTTTCAACCTAGGATACAATATCCGGCAAGATTATCATTCAGAACTAAAGGAATGATAAAAACCTTTTCTGCCAAGCAAAAGTTGAAAGAGTTCATCACAATAAAACCAGATTTGCAAAATATATTAAAAGATGCTCTACAAAGCATAAAGAAACTACACAGAAAAATAAAAAGAAAGCATTTATTAAAAGTAGGGAGGAAGAGAACAAAAATGTGGATAGTTAGAATGAGTGGAAGAATAATATACTTTCAGATAAAATTAGGAAGTAAACAAAGAACTGTGAATGCTAACTTCAGGGTAACCTCAAAATACTTCCTCAGGGAAAAAGCAAAGAATAAAACAAAAGACAAAATCAATCAAAACATAACTGCACCCATCCAACCAAAGAAGAGAAAGAGAACAAAAGCATCATCTGGAGCAACATATAAAAGACAAATTATAAAATGACACTAAGCAGCTATGTATCAATAATCACCCTAAACATTAATGGACTGAACTCACCAGTCAAATGATGCAGACTGGCTGAATGTATTAAAAAGCTTAGTCCAACCTTCTGCTGCATTCAGGAAACCCATCTTCTTCCAAAAGATAAGCAAAGGCTCAAAGTCAGTGGCTGGAAGACAATTCTACATTCAAATGGCAACCACAAAGGAGCAGGAACAGCTATACTCACCAGATAAAAAAGACTTCCATCTAGAAAGCATAACAAAAGACAGATAGACACTATATAATGATTAAACTATCAATCCAACAGGAAGACATAATACTTATTAATATATATGCACCAAATGAAGGAGCATCAAAATATATCAAGCAAGTATTATTAGACCTGAAGGGAGACACTGATAGCAACACAATAATAGTGGGGGACTTCAACACCCCACTTACAACAATGGGCAGATCAACCAGGCAGAAAATTAACAGGGAAACAGCCACTTTAAATGACTATCTGGAACAGATAGGTCTAATAGACCTATACCGATCACTTTACCCAAAAGCTACAGATTTCACTTTCTACTAAAGCACTCATGGAACATTCTCAAGGACAGATCATATGCTGAGACAAAAAACACCTCTCAACAAATTTACAAAGACTGAAGTCATACCAAGCATCTTCTCTATCCACAATGGCCTAAAACTGTAAATCAACCACAAAAAGAAAGCTGGAAGACCCCCAAACCAATTGGAAACTGAACAATATGCCCCTGAAGGGCTCTTGGCTAAAAGATTATAAAATACTTAAGAGATAGATATCTGAGAATGAGGACACAAGCTACCAGAATCTATGAAGTACAGCAAAAGTGGTACTAAGGGGAAAGTACATTGCAATCCAGGCCTAACTCAAGAAACAAGAAAAATCACAAATAAACAACTTAACTCTACATTTAAAACAACCAGAGAAAGAACAATTAAAGTCAAAAATCAGCAGAAGAAAGAAAATAATCAAAATTCAAGCAGAAATAAATGAAATAGAAAACAAAAACACAATTCAGAAGATCAATGAAACCAAAAGTTGGTTTGAGAAAATAAACAAAATTGACAAGCCACTGGCTAGACTCACAAAGGAAAAAAGGGAGAAAACACTCATAACCAGAATCATAAATGAAAGGGGAGAAGTTACAATGGATACCACAGAAATTCAAAACATCATAAGGGACTACTATGAACAGCTCTATGCCACCAAAATGACCAACCTTGAGGACATGGACAGATTTCTAGAAAAGTATAGTCTACCAAGACTGAACTCAGAAGAATTGGAAAACCTGAACAGAACAATCACAAGCAAAGAAACTGAAGACGTAAACAAGGGCCTTCCCAAAAATAAAAGCCCAGGACCAGATGGCTTCTCCAATGAGTTCTACAAAACCTTCAGAGAAGAAACCTATTCTTCTCAAGCTCCTCCAAAATACTGAAGAACAGGGAACTCACTCAAATACTTTCTATGAGGTTAACATTACACTGACACCAAAAGTTGACAGATGTCACCAAGAAAGAAGATTACAGACCAATATCTCTAATGAACATAGATGCAAAAATTCTCAAAAAAATATTAGCAAACTGAATTTAACAATGCATCATAAAGATCATCCAACATGACCAAGTGGGATTCATCCCAGGGATGCAAGGATGGTTCAACATACGTAAATCTATTAATGTCATATACCATATCAACAAGAGCAAAGAGGAAAACCACATGATCATATCAATAGATGCGGAGAAAGCTTTTGACAAGATCCAACATCCATTTATGATAAAAATCTCCATCAAATGGGAATAGACAGTTCATACCTCAACATAACAAAGGCCATATATGAAAAACCTACAGCGAACATCATAATCAGTGGTGAAAAATTGAAAGCATTTCCTCTTGGGTCAGAAACAAGGCAAGGTTATCCCCTCTCACCACTGCTATTTAATATTGCACTGGAGAGATCTTAGTCAGAGCAATTAGGCAAGAAAAGGAAATAAAAGGAATCCAGACTGGAAAGGAGGAAGCAAAACTCTCATTATTTGCAGATGACATGATCATATATATTGAAAAACCCAAAAGTTCTATCAAAAAAATTCTAGAACTATGAATGAATACAGTAAACTGGTAGGTTACAAAATCAATGCACAAAAATCTGTTGCATTTTATACATAAACAACACATTAAAAGAAAAGAAAATCACGAAAATTACACCATTTAAAATAGAAGTTAAACGAATGAAATACCTGGGCATATACCTAACAAAGGAAGTAAAAGATCTATACAATGAAAACTACAAGTCCTTCTTAAAAGAAATAAAGGACACAAAGAAATGGAAAGACATGCCCTGCTCGTGGTTGGGAAGGATCAATGATCATTAAAATGGCCATCTTACCCAAAGCAATATATAGGTCTAATACAATCCCCATTAAAATCCCACAGGTTTATTTCCAGGAAATAGAACCAAAAAAAATCTTAAAATCTGTACAGAACAACAAAAGACCCTGCGCAGCCAAAGCAATCATTAGAAAAAAGAACAAATCTGAAGGGATTATACTTCCAGACTTTGAACTGTACTACAAAGCTATAGTGATCAAAACAGTATGTACTGGAATAATAACAGAGGCACAGATCAGTGAAATAGAACTGAATCAACACAGCCCCATTCACATACAGTCATTTAATCTACAACAAAGGAGCCTAAAGCATTTGATGGAAAATGGAAAGTCTCTTCAACAAATGGTTTTGGGAAAACTGAACAGCCACATGCAAAAGAATGAAGGTAGACCACTCTCTAACATCATTCACAAACATTAACTCAAAATGGATTAGAGACTTGGACCTAAGACCAGAAACCATAAAGCTCTTAGAAGACAACATAGGAAAGACTTTCCATGACATCGGTCATAGAGAAGCCTTTGGGAACTCAACTCCACCATCAAGGGAAACAAAAAGAAAAACAAAACAACTGGGACTACATCAAACTAAGGAGTTTCTTCAAAACAAAAGAAAACATCACCAAAACCAAAAGGAAACCTACTAACTGGGAGAAGATATTTGCATTCAATATTTCTGACAAAGGCTTAGCATCTAAAATATACAAAGAACCCATAAAACTCAACAACAGAAGAACAGGCAATCCAATCAAAAAACGGGGGAAGGAATTGGAGAGATACTTTTCTGAAGAAGACATACAGATGTCCAACAGGCACATGATATTATGTCCCTACTCACTAGCTATCAAGGAAATGCGAATTAAAACAACAATGAGACATCACCTTACACCTGAAAGACTGGCTATTATTCAAAAATCTGAAAAAAACAAATGCTGGTGAGGATGTGGAGAAAAGGGAACACTTTTGCACTGCTGGTGGGAGTGCAAATTGGTACAACCCCTATGGAAAACAGTTCAGAGATTTCTCAAAAAACTGAAGATGGAAATCCTACATGATCCTTGCATTCCACTTCTGGGCATCTACCCAAAAGATACAAAAGCACCCATCCGCAGAGATGTATGTACTCCCATGTTTATTTCAGCCCTATTCACAATAGCTAAGAACTGGAAATTACCTAAGTGCCCAACATCAGACGAATGGATAAAGAAGATGTGGTACATATATACAAAGGAATACTACACAGTCCTTAGAAGAGATGAAACCCTGTCATTTGCATAAAAATGATGGGACTAGAGGGGATTGTGCTAAGTGAAACAAGTCAAAAGAAGAAAGACAGATACCAGATGATCTCACTCATAAGTGGAATGTGAATAGACAAAACAAAGGAACAGATGAAAAATAACCAATTCTGAAATATTTGCAACAGAACTGAGGTTACCAAAAGAGAATGGGGCGGGCGGGGGCAAATAGTGGTAGATCCCACTGGACAATGGGAAAAAACACTTGGTGATTTGGTGGAGGGCATGGTGTATTGAAATATATCTAAGAAATGGGGAACCTATACATAGGAAATTATTTCAATGTGTAGAATAATTACTACAATAAAAAATAAATTAAAAAAAATTCTTCATATAGGAGAAAAATGTTTACTCAATACACAATGGTAAAGGAAACCTGATCTCAGATTGCCCTGCAATATTCAATATAAGTGATGAGTAATGATTAAGATTAAGAGAAACTGTGACTCACGAATATTAACACTATGAAGCTGTCATTCAAGAACAAAGAATAAAGTCAATAGGTTAATTTTTTAAATTTTTTTTAAAGGAAAGGTACAGGCAGCAATGAAAGCGAGCAGGCAAGCAAGCAAGGAAAGGAGGAAGAAACATTTTCTTATTATTTTTATTTAGTTGTAGTTCATCTTGGTTATCTAGAACCTTCTTACTTGTCCATCAAGATTTAAAGCCTAATTCCTTTTTCCTTAAATGTGGCTAGGTGGCAAAAAGTGATACTGTGATCTCTTAGCTAGGTTGTTTTATGCGTTGAATTTGACACCCCTCAAAAAAAAAACTGTATATGCTGAAACCCTACAACCAATACCTCAGAACATGAATGTATTTGGATATGGGTAATTAAGGTAAAAATGTAAAATGAGGTCATTAATCCAGAATAACTGGTGTCTGATAAAAGGAGATTAGGACACAGACACACACAGAGGAACGACCATATGAGGACACGGGGAGAAGACAGCCTCTACAAACCAAAGCAAGAAACCTTAGATGAAACCACCCCTGCTAACAACTTGATCTGAGACTTCTAGTCTCCAGAACTGTGAGAAAATAAAGTTTTATTATTTAAGTCATCCAGTCTCCAGTATATTATGATAGGCCTAGTAAACTAATACAGTTGTAAAAGACAATTTAGCTTTATCAACTGAAACACTCCCAACTGGAGCTGTGACCCTCCAAATAAGCAATCTAATTGCATAATGTCGCCAAGCTGTAATGAAGTTCAAACTAGTCGTGTGGCGAGACCACGTGGTGAGGCCATGGAACCTCATGAAGAGGAGATACCTTACCAGCCCCCAGCCAACCCAGCTTCTGCCTGACTCCAACTACAGAAGATACCAAACCAGTATCTCCTAAACAAACCCTTTCCACACTCCTGAACCAGAGAAAACTGTGAGAAATAAATGTTATTAAAACATTTGGGGGAGACAATAATGTGGTAAATATGGTCATCTTTGTATAAAGTAGGCAAAATAAAAATTCTGGTTAGGTATCAGACAATTAACGAAATAGGGTCTGCTCTACAATTCTTAATGAAAAGCAGAGTTAGAATATGCATGACGAAGCTGCCTATTCAAGACAGGTCCCTAATGTTAACACAGATGGCTGTTTACTGTGATCATCCACCAGATATCGTAATGGATTATTCAATAGTTCTATGCTGATACTCACCAACCACTTCACTCTGAAGGAAAAGAGAGCACTAAAGGCAAATATCACCCACAGAACTGGACAGGCAATAAGTCCTAACCAAAAGATTCTTGACTCCGCCTCTGAAACATTCTTACTCTCTTGAGAGGATGCCTACAAAAAAACACAAATAATCATTGTTGTGAGATTTACCAGTAAGAAATTTAACATTTTTAATGAAAAATATATTATCCTCAAATTCAAATAAAGACAATCCAAGCCCTAAGTTAGAATCATCCAAAGAAGAGTCTACCATGATTTAATCGGCAAAACTGGCTTTCCTATATTTTAAGAATTTCCTATATTTTCAAGAATTTTGCGTTTTCAAGACAAATGGGTAGTTTTTCATGACCTAAGACAGCAAATAGTGGTCTCTGATAATCTTCCACTCAATTCTTTTAAAACTGTTTATTCACAAGAAAGATTTGAATCATACCTTATTAAGTGAAAACAAAGTCAAGGTTAGTGTGGAAACTAAAAGGTCAAATCAGGGTTTAGAGTAAGAAATAGAATCAAGGGATGTGGACAAAGATTACAATGTTTCAATAATATTCAGGAATGTAAAAGCGTTCTGAGTTGTTTCCAAGGCAGACTTTATAATAAAAGGAACACAGGCTCACTGAGCACAATGCCGCTTTCTGAGAAGTATTTGTCAGGACCCTTCCAAGCAGCAGGTAAGCAATTTAATTGGTACTGTCTAAGAATTTCATCCTCGCCTCTCAAATTAATTTCCACAGAGAAACTGAATGCTCACTACAGAATAGCAGGCTAACTCAAAACAAACCAAGGTCCCCTAGGGACCTGACTGTTCCACTCAATTCAGATTTTCTATCCAGTTTCAGTCCTTCTCTTTTTCCTGACCTTGAGTAGAAAAAGTTATGGGAGCAAGGACAGCACAAGCTATTGGAAGTAGTTATCTGCCAGACAAAGGCAGAACCCTGGAGATACCGGGCAAGGCATCACAAAGTTGAGGGTCCTCACAAAGAGATCCTTTATCAGCAACCCCCAATAGGCAGTTCAGCACTACGTAAACTCCGACCCAGAGGGCTCTGGCAGGGGATTCTTGGCTGTGCACGCCTTGTTGCTGGTCTGAACGAGACAGAAAAGTCTAGAAGTTTTAAAAGGCCATCTGCCTTAGTGCAACATGCCAAGTAATTTGGGATTGGAATTTCAATCTTGTATACTTCATCCTTACATATATAAATGTAATCTACATAATTTATTGAATGAAAAACAGAACAAGGGCAGCTTACCTTCCTGGACTCAAACACCCAATGGCTTTTTCCATCTTCATCAATATGATTCCACCAACGCAGACCAACCATTAGTCTACCCGTGACATTCTGGTAAATATTAACACATACATATACATTTTAAAAGCATTATTTAAAGACTTACAATAAGGTCAAGTCTTACTATTAACATTTCACAAAACATATTCAGCTTTACCTGCATAATATTCAGTTAAAGAACACCATGTGCCAGGGCTGAAAACAAGATTAAATGGCAACAGCAGGACCAGCAGGAGGTGACAGTGACAGGGTAAGCATATCCATAAATTTTAACTTTCTTTTTTCCCTCATCAGCTCTTGTCCTTTATCCAGTTCCCTAATGTATTCCTTAAATGTCCTGCTCTTTAGTTACTGGAACCTATCTTTCTCATGTATCCTGACTATAGCCATATGTATTTTACAATTTGCATACTTCTAAAAACGGCTCTTACATTTTGCTTATGTGCCCCTAAAATTCATGAAACTACACAGACACACACAAACACAGACACACACACACACACCCCCCATGTGATGGTATTAGGAGGCAGAGCCCTTGAGAGGTGATTAAGATTAGATGAGGTCATGAGGGTAGATCCCTTGTGAAAGGGATTAGTGCCCTTAAGGAGTCAAGAGAGAGCTTGCTTCCTCTCTGATCTCGGCCATGTGAGGATACAGAAAGACTTCAACAGTCTGGAGCCCAGAGGGCTCTCACTGGGGTGGCACTCTGATCTTGGACTTTCTGCCTCCAGAACTTGGGAAATAAATTTCTGTTCCTTCTCTATCAAATTCATCCAGTCTATGGTATTCTGTTCTAACAGCCCGAACTAAGACAATAGTTATAGGAAATGGCCTTCATTCAGAACCTCAAATAACCTCAAATGTATCAAGGTCTTTTCCTCATACCAATTCAACAAATAAATTTGAGAGTTTTCCTAATATTTACTCAAGAAATATTTAGTGAACACTTAATATATGCTAGTAATCAAAAGGCGACTAACAGATACCATCTCTAGCCTTATGAAGTTTCGAGCATTAATGAGAAGGGTAGTCAACCAATGTACAAAATGTACCATTACCAACTGCAATACATGCTATCAGGGAAAAGTATGGAATGCCTCAAGAGTCTAACAGGAAAATGTGATTTAATCTGGGAATAAATTTATAGCTCCTCTTTTGACAACTGCATTAAGATTTATAATTATTATGACACAGCTCTATTCTATTTTCAGAACACTGACTATCTGCTTTCACAAGTCTATTTAATAATTTCTCTATTCCTGACTTAATAATTTTGCTTCATATCTCACTTAAATTGTTTGGCTCTCTGTAAGCAATATTTGCCACAAATAAAGGGATGACATTTTTTAAGCCCTTATTTAAAAAATGTTAAAGGTTATCAGAAAATACATTTTTTACCACATTTTTATAACCCTAAACCCAGAAGGATTTAATTATTTAATTCTATGAGTTTGACAATTGCCAGAAAGAATTGACCAAAGACTATGTTCTGTTTGGATTGAAAGAAATTACATGAACAACAACCTTGTTACCAGGGTATAATAAACACTTTAGAGCATAAAGCAACAGAAGAAAGCAAAGAAAAACAAGCTAAAGAAGTCTGTACAAAAGAAAAATCTAGAGAAAACAACAGACCTTTGTAATCTTCCTTCTCAGCATTTTGTGACCTATGGAAATAGGCTACCACCAAGCCAACCATTTCTGATATCTGTAAGAATAAAAAATCTAAAAATGGCTAGGTTGGTGGGTGTGACTAGATTTTAGTATCTTACTGGTCTTTGAATCAATATACATATTCCTGATAATCATAAATAAACTTTTGCTTCTTTTTTCTTTGTCTTTGATTCCCCCATTAATTTACTACGATAATTTCCAAACGCACAGAAAAGTCAAGTTTTACAATGAACACCCAGATACTTAGCACCTAAAGTTTAAATCTAGCATTTTACCACAGGTACTTCACTATATGCCCATTATCTATGGATCTATCTATCCATTCATCTCTTTACTCATCATCTTTGAGTTTGAAACCACTTCTTATAATCCTTTCTAATTCCTGTAACGGGTTTCTCAGCACCACTTTCAGCACCACTGACAGTTGGGGCAAGGTAATCTCTTCTTGTGGGGAGCTATCTTGAGCATCTTAAGATATTTAGCAACATCCCTGAACTCTACCCACTAGATGTCAAGAGCACACTTCTCCCAGACCCAGTTGTGACAATCAAAAATATCCTCAAAACAATGATGAACTTCTCCAGGGAGCAAAATTGAGAAACACTGCCCTAGAGCACACATAGGTACTCCTTTAAGAATATGTGGACAAACTACCCTGAAGTCTTCTCCAGAAATCATATACAGCATACCTGCTGGTGACTCTGAAACAAAACCAGTGGTATGGACTAGCAGCAATATGTAGGATCTGCAGTTACTAGTCACATTTTCTATTTAATTCTAAAGTGGATACAGACTGATATAAAGCATGTCAATAGTGTAAGAATCTACATGTGATCTCACATACCTGAAACTTTAACACAGATGAGACCAACAAAGATAAATTAACACCAACTCAAAATGCTGTCATATTATTTTACTGCATCATCCATTGTCATCATGTGAAACACAACTTTTAAATAAAAACAATCAAACCTACCTTGACTGCCCAAAAGTCACATGATAACAACAAGATAATTGTCACCATACAGGCAATAAAGCTGCTGCTGAACAATTCACAGAGAAGATAGACTACAACTGCACTGATGCGAAAGAATAAATGGAAAAATGATGCCACTGGGTGTCTGAAAACCAAAACAAAACAAAAGAAATGCAATTACATTTTATGACAAGTACCACAGATATCGATGAAAAATGTTTCAGCCAGAGCATAAACATGAAGTTTTGTCAAAATAAAAGAGATGACTTGAGGAAGAAACAAACTGCCTACCTCTCTTTTCTTAAGTTCCACTATTTGACTAGGCCCTGTTGTCACAGAAAATGTTCTATGCAAACATGACTTCAACATCTCATAAATATAAACCTTCATGAAATACATAAAGAGAAACTTTTATCAAGCTTGAATAAATAATGAAACAATATTCTTAGGATTTGAATCCTATTTTTAAATGTCTAAAAATCAGGCCAAAATAATTCCTAGACCCTCAAAAATCACTTCAAGCATTAAGACAAAGTCACATCAAGTAGCAATTTGTTGGGTTTTTTTTTTTTTAAGTTGTATTGAGATTTAATACCATCAATTCACCTATTTAAGGTATATAAGTCAATGGTTTTGGTATATTCACAGAAAGTACAACCAAAACCACAATCAATTTTAGAACTTTTCCATTACCCCACAAAAGAAACCCTGTATTCACTCTCACTCCCATTT
Organism: Solenodon paradoxus; assembly: GCA_004363575.1. NCBI lineage: Eukaryota > Metazoa > Chordata > Mammalia > Eulipotyphla > Solenodontidae > Solenodon > Solenodon paradoxus. The sequence goes on from RJWH01006290.1 coordinate 42,370, forward strand.
ATCCCATTCCAGGCTAAGCAATCACTAATGTACTTTTTGTCCATAGATTTGAGTACTGTGGACACTTGACATAAATGATAAAAATATATGATTTCTTATGACTGGTATCTTTCACTCAGAGTAATATTTTCAAAGTTCAGGTAGAATTAAATTTCATTAAGCAAATTTCTTCAGAAAGAAATAACTCTGGAATACAAATATGTTTAGCTTGACATTTTCCTATCAGTGATACAAAAGATGCAATTTTAAAATTTGCACAATAAATCAAAATAAAATGTTGAAACTATCTACAGAAATTTTGCATTCTTGATAAACAGCTAGAATTAGCTTGATATACACCAGTATACAAATAATTGGTTTTCAGGTTTGAAAACAATATTAAGTAAAATTCCACAAGCAGTTCTTCACAAAGAAAATGTGAAATGTCACCTTTGTCTCAAACCACAGAGCAAACTAGTGATATACAATATTCATAAGTACATCACTACTCTGCCTTGAATCCCATCAGTAGGCACCAGTTTAGACAGAATAGCACTAGATACTAATACAGCTGATAATTCATCCTCATACCTGATTCTGGATCTTTTTGGTCTATTAGTTGTCTCCTCTTCTGCATCAAACAGTGAAACATCTTCTGTGTCATCATTGCTGTCCTAATAGGAAATTAAACATCTATGATGCAAAATGAAATTCAGTATTTGAATGCCCACCTCATGTAATGCAGCAGGCTAGTCAAATGGAAAATAAAATGAAGACACAGTAATAGGCATCGGGAATTCATAAACTAGGGAAAGGGCATGTGCAGTTCCTTCACCCCACCCCAGTCAGTTGGTAAAAATCCCTCCTGCGAATCCAAGTTATCTGCTATTTTCATCCCTACCCAAGCTGTTGAGCTCTGTGAGAAAACCACTGGAATGCAATGACGCTCCTACAAATAACCACATCAGTTCTCAACTACTCTCACATGAGTCACAGGGAAAGCTGACGCGACAGAGAACAAACTCCATGCTCATTCACGAAATCACCTAACATCATCTTTGTTTCCCTGACCCTTTCTCACAGCTTTCTCTTTTTAGGCTCAAACACCTATTTGTGCTTGCTATCCCTTCTTTTCCTGTGTCCTTAGGAGTTCACTCTGTCAATTTTCCCTTTATTTACACTTTCCTGATTTTCAAGTCTATTCCATTTATCTGCATGTAAACGTTAAGCGTCACTGATTTCGCAAAAAAAAATTTTTAAACCTTGATTCTGAAGTTTCCCTTCTTTCTTCCCATAGCATTCCGTTCTTTCATAAACAGACTTCTAAGAGTGGTTCACACTTCAACTGACTTCAGTTCACCTTCAGTCTCAACCACAACAACTAATCTATCTGCTCCTTATACCTTTAACTATTGTCAACCACTCACCAAGCTCACAGCCTTTATGTTGTCTCAGCCCTGCCTCAGTCTCTCATTAACAGAGTAATCTTTCAAACATGGGAATCATAACATGTCACTCCGTGGGTCAAATTTTTCAAAGGTGCAGGACAATGTACAGGATAAAACTTAATTCCTTCACGTATAGCACCCACCTCATGATGATTCCCCCTGCTCTCTTTCTGACACTCTCCCCAACTGGGTACTGAGGCAGTACTCTGCTGTATGGCCTCTGAAAACACCATGCATGGGCTCTCCCATATTTCTGCCTTTCACACTTAAGAAGCACTTCCACTTCCCAGCCCCTCCATAGCTAGCTATCAAACAACAAATCAAATTCCAGCTCAAATACTGATACGACTGATAAATTTATCTCCAAACGTATCATTTCCCATGTTTCCACAACACTGGACAAATCTCCATCTGAACAATTATTTCAGGACAGTCTTACTGCAAATCTACTCCTACCTTCATCTAGACTCTAAGCTACTGACTGTCATTGCACTACAAAGTCCTAGTGTCCAGCAGAGCACTTGTGCACAGTACATTTTTGAAGTCATACGTGAATAAATAAAGAAGGAAGGTCCATCAGGTACCACAAGAAATACAAGTACAAAGGGAAGGAAGAGAATCATTTCTCTTGAGGGCTCTGGAGAACCTTACTGAAGAAGAGTCTATCAGTTGGGTCTTGACAAAGGAGGCCTCCTGCTCATTCTAGTCCCCTGACTACAGTGACTACAAAAATACTACGTATTTTTTTTTAAAGACACAGAATAGGAATAAATGAAAGTATATATAAGAATGGCATAGTGTCCACAAAGCAAGTGAAGAGCAGGAGAAGCAGAGTAAGAGCTAAAGCTAGGACCATAAAATGGTTCAGATCTATGAAATCAGTGGTTTTCAATAATGGTTAAAAGCTTTAAAAAAAAAAAAAAAAAAAAAGGAAAAGAAATACAAACAAACAAAAAACCTGGCTATCTGGGTCCCACCCACAGCTGAGATGTAATTGCTCTGGGATGTCTTATGGACTGGATAGCTAGATTTCTTAATGCCCCCAGATGATAATGTGCAGCCATGACAGACTCACTGAAATAGAAAGCTGAGACCCTCAGCTCTTGATCTCAACAGCCCAATTTCCATCCAACAGCCGCATCAGATGATTTTCACATCAGAGTATTACCACTCCCCTACTTAAAAACCACACTGCTTTGGCTGCAAAACAAATTTCCTATCATAACCTGGCACCAGCCCCCCTCTAATATTTTGTATCAGGCTACTCTCCCTTCACCACCTGTAGTATGTTGAATAATGCCTCTTCTCATTCCTGCAAGACTTCAGGTTCCAATCCTGGAACCCAGATATATGTAAACACATTTGGCAAATAGAATTTTGCAGATGTGGTGAAATTACGGATCTTGAGATGAGAAGATTATTTTAGACTATCGAGTAGACCCAATGACGTAGTTACAATGATCATAAGAGAACACTGGAGGGTCAGAGGCAGAGAAGGAAATGAGAAGGCATGCCCTGGTGGAGCAGAGGTTGGGTCAATCACCTCTGAAGGAGCAGGGCATATGCCCCTGGGTTCAAGTCCCCAGACTGGGGGCAAGACAACTAAAATTAAAAAAAAAAAAAAAAAAAAATGGAGATGCTTCTTCCTCCTCTCTTCTTGCCTACCTTCCTACTCGGCTTCATTCCTGTCTGCACAAGTCCTTTAAAAAAAAAAAAAACAGGGCACTGAGACAATGAAGGGAGAAATCAATGAGAGATATGAAGATACTATGCTGCTGACTTTGGAGAGGCAAGCAATCTCTAGAAGCTGACAAAGGCAAGGACAAATCTTAAGATTCTCCCCTAGAGCCTCTAGAAAGATCACAGCCCAGTCAACAACTCATTCTAGTCCCTTTAAGATTTATTTTGAACTTCTGACCACCAGAACTTTAAGATAATGAATTTGTATTAAGCCTTTAAGCTTATAACTTGGAACAGGAAAGCTACACAGTAACTAAGTCTCTGCCATACTGACCTTCTTTTTAGTTCTTTATACATGCCAAACTTGTGCCCCATTGGGTCCTTTTAACTAATAGTTCATTCTGTCTGGAACACTCTTTTCTCTTACCCTGTTCTTCGAAAGATTGGCTCATTTTTATTTATTCATTCCTTTAAGTGGTACAGTCAATAACAAAAAAAAGGCAAATAGCTTTGAAGAACTGCATTTACTAAGACAGAACAGGATTGTGGGCATAACATATATTGGAATGAAATCAGGAATCTGGTTTTAGACATCTAAGCTCAAGATGCTAGTATTAAGAACTTTTTTCAAAATACTGAGAGGGAGAACAGTTAGTTTTCTGAGCACAGAACTAATTAATTCCGACTCGTGTTAAAAGGCAAAATCTGGTTAACTCTATTAAGAATCTGAAATGAAGGAAAAGGGGAAAGAATAAAAGCACAGAGCTGGTTGGAAGGCTAATCCAAAAACGGAGCCAAGAAGTAACAGTTTGGTCTAGGGTGTATGTAGTGAAGGTGGTAGCCAGATTCCAGACATATTTTACCATAGAACTGAAAGAACTAGCTGATGAGTTAAATGTGGGAGTAAGAGGAAAGGAGACAAAGAAGAATCCAAGTTTCTGTCCTGAGCAGCTAAAAGATAAAGATGCCAATGACAGACTCTGGGTACTCCAATATTTAAGAGGTCAGAAGCATGAGAAGGGATATGTAGTGGAGGCTAAGGATGTGCTATTAAGTGGGAGCTGAACCAGGAGAGGACAGTGTTCTGGAAGCCAAAATGTTTCCAGGAGAGGAATATCTGATCAATTGTGTCAAATACTGCTCACAAAATCAAAAGTGACCACTGTATTTCTAACAGGTCATTTTATCTCAGGAAGAGCAATTTCAGAATGGCAGGGGAGGAGGGAGGAGACCTAACCACCTAATAAGACACAAGAAAGAAGAGACAAGTATAGACAAGTCTTCGAAGGAGCAAAATACTAAAATAAAAAATGGGATGACCGCTGAAAAGACGTGGATTTTTTAAGATTGGAGAAATGAAAGCATGTTTATATGCCAGTGTGAACAAGCCTCAAGGGTGGGTAAGGAAAGAATTGACAAGGCAGAGGAGACTGGTGAGAATTGCTGGATCAATGCTTTCCAGTAGGCAAGAGGGGATGGCAACCAATGCACATGTAGAGGGGACAACCTAAGAATGCAGCAGAGAAAGGGAGGGTATACAGAAGATGATGGGCAAAATCGCAGATGACAAGATGGTGTGAAAATTCTCTTCTGATGGCTTCTATTTGCCAATCAAAGGAGAAGTAAGGTTATCCCAGGTTCTTGAAGCAAGGATAAGGTAAAAAAAAACGTTTGAGGAGAGAGGTTTTTGTAGTGGATCTGGAAAGTATGAGGGCAGAGACTACGGAAATGTAGGGATGATCGCCTGCAGCACTGGGACTCACTTCAGGTTCAGCCACAAACAAAATCTGTATGGCTGTCTTTTTCTCCAGCCTCCTTCAGCACGGATGCAGGTTCAGAGCACCGAATTTAACCATCATTGAATTTTCGCCACCCAATTCACCTTCTCAGATTGGTCTTCTCTGACCATAAAATCTAAGGTTGTCCTACTCAGATAATTGTTTTGACATCGCTTTGTCTTTGCTATTATGTGAAAATATAGTTCGCCTGAGAACTTTTTAGGTCTTCCCTCTTCAACCTTTTGATAAGCTCCCATCCCCTAAGCACCTTGCAACTCACCCAGCAATTAGGGCAAGAAATTCTCTTTGTACTGTCCACAGCCCTGTCCCAAGGTCTAGAAAAGTACCTAGGCCACTGTAATTCCTCAATAAGAACAAAAATACCTCTAAGTGGGACTATAAATAGCAAATTTGTAGTTTAAATAGGAACAGATTAAATTAATCTTATTATTCTCAGGATCCAGACGTGTGGACCGTAATTAACTCTAAGGGTACAAATGTGATGACTGATGTGGACCAATTAGTAACCAACATCAATGGTAATGTGGCAAAGGAAACTTGAAGACGAGACCCTGGCGGTGTTATCAGGATGGATCACAGCGCACCCGAAGGGGTCAGGCTACCCCTCAGCCTAGCCTAAGAAAGGTCGACACCCGCCACCCCGCACCTTCGCACACACGGCGTTCTGCAGCCGGGCGCCCAGGCTTCCAGCCCTCGAGTAGTCGACGAGGCGCTTCTCCGCGTTCGGAAACTGCCCCTCCCCAGACCCACCACCAGAGGCCTCCGGGCGCCCAGCCGCACTCTCCGGTCCTCCTCCCCCTCGACCGCGCTCTTCCTAGGGCTAGGGCAGCAATCGGGCTCCTGAACACAAGGCCGCCAGGGCACCCCACTGCGCCCCTCGGATCCTGCAAGCTAGGTCCCCAACTACGCCCGCCCTCTACGCGCGCCCACAGCCCCTCACCTGCTGCAACATGGCGGCGCCGCGCCAGCCCCACTTCCGGGGATCACGTCAGCGCGGCAGCGGTTAGGCGGGGACCGCACCGCGGCGGCCTATTCACTACACGTCCGCGGATCCCAGGTAGAAGCCGGTTTCCACTTCCGCTCGCAGGCAGCTGGCGGGAGGCGCGACCGCGGGGGCGAGGGCGGGGGCGTAAGGGCCGGGGCGGGGCTAGAAACGCGGGCGCGAGGGGCGGGGCTGCAGTGGGCGGGGCGATGGAGTGGGCGTTTCGGTTCGGGGGCGAGGCGAGGTGAGAGCGGCTTCCAGACTGAAAGAAACGGACCCAGAGTGACGACCGGCTTCTGGTTACAAACTTGGTGGAGAGGTAGCCGCCTACAAGTGTCTTTGGCGCGGATGTGGATTTCCAGAGAGCTAGGGGCTTTATTATTCCAGTTTCATTTTGTTTGAATATTGTACCACACGTATTCCTGTACGTATTACTTTTGTAATTTAAATTTTAGAAACTGTTGAAAAATAAATACGTTCCTGAGGAGTTAAAGGTTAAGAGCAAGCATTTACTCTAAAGTAAACAATGGAAGACAATATTATGAAAGGAAATTAGATGCCAGAAAACAGTAGAGAATTCAGAGGTTGATAATATTCTAAAAAATATTCAATAAGTAGATATTATTACTGTTTTAAGTTTAACTGCTGCTGGTATGATCTTGCCCAGAAGAAGGACCTAAACCTCAGGAACTTTTTATGTCTTTTTTGAAACTGTGATTAGAACAATATTTATCCCATCTGCCTGGCCTATGTCAAATTGCTTTTGGAAAATTCTTGGAATAATGTGTATTCACACGTTTCTTTGAGATTCCATTAAAATTAAAATTTTTGCATAATAATTTTTCAGTGCTTCTTTAAACTAATATCCTAATAATAAAAAGTATGCATGTTAAAGGAGATAAAACTTGGCAAAAATTTGCATTCGTGCATTTGGAAGTAGAAACAGGACTTGAGTAGGTGGTTTGTATCTCTAACCTGCTCATGTCATGTTTTGGTGGACCTGCTTAGTGTATATATTGTGGGGTATTTGGGGTTTGGCTTTGTTGTTTTGGTTTGCATTCTATTTGAATGTATTGTTGTCATATAGAAAAATCTGTTGAGTCTCTCTTCTCTGTAGGGAAAAACCTGTTTCTTCCCTAGTGTTTCTCTCTTACTGCCTTTTCTACCCACATAGAACACCTCACGTCTGGTCACCAAATATGTGAAGGTTTTTCTGTATATCAAGCAAGTCTTTGTAATGTCAGCTAGGCATCCAACAATTTAATGCAATTTCTGACACTATCCACAAGGAGATAGCATCAGATGCTACAGGTTCAGGGGTCAGTCAGTCCCATGAGAAACACACACACACACACACTCAGATGGCAGTCACAAGCCCAGGTTATCCAACTAGTTATAGGTCAGAGGTTCCAACAACCCCCTCTTTGGGTTTAATTTGTTAGAAGAGTTCACAGAACTCAGAGAAAAACTTATTTATGAATTTTTATCAGTTTTTTCTAAAGATGGGATAAAGAATATGAATGAACAGCTAGAGGAAGAGATACAATTAGGAGTGTCCTGAACTCTGGCGTTTCTGTCCCTGTGAAGTTGGGGTGCCTCACTCTCCCAGCTTACAACCTGATAGCTCTCCAAACTAGTATTGGGACATTTATAGAAGACTCTCAGGTAGGTACCATCAATTATAAACCTGTTTCTAGCCCCTCTCCCATTTCTGGAGGATTGGGGGGAGGAGTGAAAACTCTGAACTACTAATCATCTAATCAAACTTTGAATCAAGCTTGGGCCTTCTGGTTACCAGCACCCATCCAGGAGCCTATCCAAAATCACCTCATTAGAAGAAGAGATACTTGTAATGTTCTTATCACTTAGGAAATTACAAGCATTTGAGGAATCCAGTGCCAGGAACTGGGGAAGAGACAGGTACACATATATTCTATCCTCTCATATCCTATGGTCAATCTTAGCTACTGAGTAGGAGCTATCCCCTTTGGATGGAACATGAATTCTCCAATGAGACGCTTCTAAGTTACCCTGACACCATCCTTGGGTAAAGTAGAAATCTCACACTTGGTATTAGTGGCCCTCTTTGAAGAATAAAAATGCTTATCTTCCAGATGAGTTATCCCCGAGAGGAGAAAGGAAATACAGCATTCTCAAGTGCAATAGATAACCCTATCGAGGGCTTCTTTTAGATTCTTAACTGAAACTGAACACTGATATATTATTCTGATAGAATCCCATCAGTTCATTTGAATGTACTGTGATAGTGATAGTGATGAATGGTATTTAATTCCCAATGATCACTTCCCCATCCCTCATTACTAAAATTGGGTTTCCATTATGTCTCATTAAATAATTTTCAGTGGGAATACAGATGCACATCTCTCCCCATCTACTGTTTTCTTTTACAATATCAGTTATTTGGCTAATAGGAAGATAATTAGGAATCCCCTTATTAGTTATCAGGGAATAGTCAAAAAAACGGAAGAAACAATCGCAAAAAAAGAAAAGAAAAAGAAAGAAAACAACCACCATCAGAGGCCAAACACCAACATCCACTTGGTATTCTGTTTATTGTAAATTCCCAAGACAGGTTCAGATAAAAACATTTTGTCCAAGTTCAGGGGCTGCTGTTTTCCCTTGATTCATAAAATTATCTATAGGTAAGCCTTTGATCTTCCTAATCCATGCAGCTTTGCGAACTTTTTCTGGATTGACTGCTACAGTGGGTTGTGTGGTCTGATATTCCTTCATTTTGGCTTCCTGGTACTCCTGCGCCTCCTTCACAGTCAGCAGCATGAACTCAGTGTTCACTCTAAAGGGATTAAGGGTTGTGTTGCAGCGAGGCCGTTCTTTCTTGACAGACAGAGTTGACTTGCCCACTGGGGGAGCCACCATGCAGTTTGACTTAATGACCTGCAAACTGGTTAAGGGGCCAACCCTACGCACTGTCCCGCCAGTTGAACTGGTTGACTGGTCTTTGCCCTGTACGCTGCCAGAGAGCCAGGATCGGATAATCGAGGACTGGGGCATGGTGGACTGGACTTGGGGACTGTGCAAAGAGTTCTTCAAGTTGGGCTGCAGTTTTTGGATTTCGAGAGGTATACTGGTTTGTTTCACTTCTGTTGGGTAGTTCCTCATTTTCAACCAATCTACTGCATGTTGGACTGATTTTCCCTTAGAACTTAGGATCTTCCTTGGATGTGAAATTAAAGTTCCCCAGGCATCGATGACTTCAGTGTGGGGCCTGCCGGGATAGGCAAACTCCCCTGAATTATGTGCTTGCTGCAGGGCATTAACAGTTAGGAGGAACTGATCTGGAGACTTAGGGATCTTCCAGGACTTTTTCTTTGGGTGATTGATCAATTCTCCAGGCGTTTCCATTGGTCCTTGTTTTTGTATTTTCTCTACATCATCTGGTTTTTCAAAAAAAGAAAACAAGAACAAATCAGTGTTCCATGAAAAAAATATTAAGTATTTAAGCATGAAGATTAAACCCCATTCTAATTGCTATTCAAACTGAGGTCTTTGTTGACATTATTGTTTGCCATTAGAGGGCAAAAATCCTCTATGATATCAGCAATGTTTTTAACAAATATGCTAATACTGGTGTACTAATGTGTGTTAACCTCTAGATATGAATATTTTGGAGGAACATGTAATCCCAGTGTTCCATGTCTTTTTGAAACTTCCCTGTGAGAAAGACATTCATATTTCATTTATGATTCAAACAAAATAGTATGTATAAATATTTAGTAACATACCTATATTTTTCAATCAAAATTGTATCACAAAGTTTGAGCTCTACTTTATGAAACAAAATTTGATTCCAAAATATCTTTGGATGTTTTCCAAAATCAAGCCTACCTTCAAAAAACATGTCACCCTAGAAAGTCAAAATATCACAAATGACTAAACGGCGGTTCCTGAAAAGTAGTTGCCAAAAATTTTGTGCAATAACAGCGGACCATAAAGCCCCTAACAAGGACAAAAGATTCATTCTAACACACTGCTTTATGGTAAAGACGTCTAAGTTCCTAAGACCCTTGAGTTAACAAGGATGTCTTCACAGGTGAGTAAATATATAGAGCTCTCTCATTTGAGTTTTTCATTCCCTAGAATACCTCACAGATACAGAGAAAGCTTATCCCCATCTTATAAAAGGAATAATTGAATGCTTTCCTCTGGTCTCGGCCCAACAATAACCAATGTTGTAGCTTGACCAGTCCTTGGGGTTCTTACTATGATTTCAAGATGCCCTTCAGCAATATCCATCAGGAAACTTCGGAAAAATAGAAGTTTTTTACTTAAAAGACTTGAAAATTATACAGCATGCCTGAACCACAGTGCGGTCTCGGGTAGAGAAGCACACCTGAGCTTGGGGTTCTGCTTTTATTGGGGCTGAGTGGTGGGAGGTGGGGGAGTGTCTAGGGTTTCAGGAGTTCACTCTTTATTGGTGAATTAAAAATTTAAGAGTGATTTAAAGCATGAGAAAGGAGATCAAAATTTAGGAGGAAGGCGGGAGGGAGGAAGGGAGGGAAGGAAGGAAGGAAGGAAGGGAGGGAGGGAGGGAGGGAGGGAGGGAGGGAAGAACCCACAAGAAGGCCTCAACTGATCAGTTAACTAAAGCAACCAGGATTTATAAAAACAGAGGAGCATTAGTCAGGCAGGACAACCTGGCACTGTGTTTATTCAAGCTTGCCCACTTTGAAGGGATGCACCAAAGTTTAAATCAGGTACTTGTGCTCCAACAAAAACCAATTCTTTACACTACCCCAAATCATGAAAAGTAGTTGTCTAGTCTGACCTAGCAAGGAAAAGTCGGTACCCCAAACTATACTGATCTATGACCAGCAAAAACACAGGGTATCAAGCATATAAAATTTCTTGACTACATAGTTATTCTATAATAGCTGTATATAGGCATAGGTTGGAATGAAACTTCAAATGTCTCCTTTGCCTTTACTTTGTAAATTACATATTTTAGTAAAACATATCCAAATAAATTAAGATTTCAAAATCTTCCCCACTCACCTTCCAATCCCAGAACAAACCACTCTGCATATATGTGCATGTTACAAAAGACTTTCCTCCCTTTATAAAAGAGAATTGTGATGAGTTCAAGGTTCATTAAATTATCTTTTTGAGGGGACTGCCCTTGTGGCTCAGGGGGCACTCAACTAACTTTTCATCAGATTTGCATGTTATTGAACCAATTGGAACTCACCTCTACTTTCAGCCTGATTTACAAAATGGGCCACTAATTGGAAGCTGAGGGACTTCTGACCCTAATTTGCATAGCCACCCAGAACTATCCCACCTTCTTCTTCTGGATATATGCCAAATTTCATTTTGCAACTCATAGCACAATCCTGGGCTGCAGTACTAATAAAATCCCAAGTAAGCACTTATATTTTGCTTCAACAAGTCTTTATTATGAGATAACATGAGGTAACACAGACGTGCCCAGTGTTAGTATAGCCCTCCCTAAAACTTATTACTGAAGCTAGACTCACCATGAAGCTAGTGTCTGCAGGAGATTCATTGCAAAGAAAAATTTTCATATTAGCCAAAAATATTTGAAAGGTATTTTAAATCTTTACCAAAGTCTCTCAGAAACAACAGAGACATCCCATTCATGATGTCCAACAACTTTTCTTAACAATTCCTTCCCCATAAGTCTCCCTCATTGCCTTATCTCACATATATAACATCTACCCCAATTTTTTTGTTAGGCCATGAAATCCCACCAAAGGCTCTTTGAACCCTGACTGTCTACCTCTTTTCTCTTTTGCTGTGCCCCTTACTCAGACTGACATCACAACGGTCCAAGAAGTAAGAAGACTGAGTGTCAGGGAAGGGAGGCAGGCTATGAGCCTCAAACTGGAAACTCAGCTCTGAGAAGGATCAGCCAGGGGACAAATGAGACAAAACCATCATTCCCAGGAGAAAACACTGTTTCAGAGAGAGAGAGAGAATGTCATCAGCAATTAAGAATATAAAATATCAATATTCATACCATTCACTTTATCTCCTGTGATGGATCTTGCTTCCAAATTCTCTTGCCTACCAGCTATTCCACTTGTTTCCTTAAAAACAGGACTTGATCTCTTCTTGCCATCTCTTTGGGATGCTTTGAGCTTTCTTTGACTGTGAGCTGACTCTGCTAACACTGCTACATCAAGATTAAGGAAGAAACTGTAGTTGTTATATAATTCATTAGGTCCAAATAGTGGGAGCATTGCTTCTACTTCATTGATTTTCACCCAAACCGTCAACCTTAATTGTTGTCATATGGAGCCCAAGGTCTAGATCACCTCCTGACTCCTCCCCTCCCACCCACTTTTCCTACTGATTACCAAGCTGTAAGGGTTACCTTAAACTCTTAGTCCTCTCTCCTTAAGAGACAGCTATTTGTGATGTAATATGCTTGGAGGTGATTGATTGAGCTTATCTATAGATCTGTGGGTCCAACTTCACATGCCAAATACAGCAAGTAAAAGGAAAGACTCTAGCTGCTCTAGCCCACACATAATTGATTTGTTGTATGTCATAAAGAGGATGATCCATGCCACTCCTCCTCCTCCTACCTACACACACACACACACACACACACACACACACCATCTGCTTTTTAACTCTATTTCCCTGGTAGGCATATTATTAATGAGGTGTCTAAAGATAATACATTCTGCAGATAATGTATTTTACTGCAATATAACAATATCTTGTTTCCATCTTAAGGAAATATGTATTATATGTTTGAAATGGGGGTGAAGAAGATGCTGGTTGCTTGTTTATTTCTTACAATGGTAATTATTAAGGCCTCTGTTACCTACTCTACATAGATTCTCCTAAACTTGAAAACTTAGACCTAGAAAATCAAGAGACTCCCCTGAGTTGACTAACAAATTGGTGGATCACAGAGACTGATTCCCCTTCCTTAAAGGTTAGGATTTATATTATTAAGAAATCATTGACCAAAATAGCCCACAAAGAACCCATCCTGGCCACCCCTCCCCTGCTCCAATGATTCCTCTGAGACTGGCTGGAATTCAGCCCTCTTACCTACAGGTAACTTTGCTGCCCTCAGGAAGATGCGGGACCTATGAGGTTTACTTATCAAAGAGTCCTGAGCCACTATTTGTTTACTAGATGCAGAGTCTCTCAGGTTGTAGACCTGAAAGCTAGACTTGGAGGTAATGTCTGCAAGGCAGTTTTCTTCCCTGTCATCATCTTTTTCCTTCTTCTTTTGTTTGGCCCGGTCCTGGGAGTACTGCCACTTTACATTCTCAAATTGGAACATGACAATATTGCTCTCCATGTTGATCACCATCCTGGAACCCAAACAAGAAGATTACCCACAAAAGGAGCATGGAGGCCACCACCACCAGGCCTCCAAACATGCATATTAATGACGGTCCTGTCCCATCCTGAGGCCAGGGGACAATAACTGAGAAATGACTGTATAAATAGAATCCATGAATTGTTAGAGGGTCTAAAGCAACATCAGGTAGCAAGTCATTAAATCCGTAGATGCTTTCTTTCAAAATAAATGTGAACAAAGCACAGAGGTACTGTTTACTTCGCTTCTCATATTCAAATATTTCTAAACAAGTGTCTGTTCCCTGAGTGCATAGGGTGCCCAAGGCAGAAAGCTTAGGTACTCAGCACACAGTGGTCTTGAATCTCACTCTTTCATTAAGCACAGCATGAAAATGCCATATTTCTATTGTTGCCATGGGGATGAGAAAACTCTTTAATGGAGAGGCCTTCCCCTGCCCCAGTGTTGACCCTCTCAACCCCTCTCCTTCACTGAGTCTGTCCAGGGATTCTGTCATACTCATCATTTGATACAGAACATTTGCCCTCTGTAAAGCAGAATGATTTCTATCCACACTTGTATATCCTGATGGGAAAACAGTTCCAAATATGGATCCCCAGCACTGCCTCCCACCCGCCCATTGGTTCCTCCTTCACAATGCTCAGAGCGATGCTGTTTCCTATAGATCTCCCATAATCATAAACAAGAAATGAAACCACTACCTGTAGGCTTCTGCTCCGAAAGTCTACAATTTTAAGACCTTAACTCCTACAGTAAACTCTCTATTAGAGTGAGCTTTTGGGGTTGGAAACACTTTTACTCACGCCAAAATGAAATCCTCTCTCTCTCTCTCTCTCTGAATATCATGAGGGAGAATTAAGGCCAGAGATGTGTTTTGGTTTTGGTTTTGTTTTATGGCATTATTACTTTGTAAGTGAAAATTGTTAATTTATTGAGTCTTATTAGCATCCCTCCCCCTTTAAAATGGTAACTAGTATTAGTAAAGTTTCATTTTTAAAAAGTTTATGTGGCTTACTAGCAGATGTTACAAGAGAGCTTGTGGATAGAATATAAAATTTAATTCTACTTGAGTAGTTTCATATAATATAGCACCCTGACCCTAACACATAACAACATGGTATTATAAACATTTGGTTCTGTCATGTTTCTGGTTTCCATCAACTCACCTGCTCAATTCTGCCCCAGCAGACACTAAGGCTCTGCTACTGCCATCCCCCACCCTCCTGTAAGTGTCTTTGCCTCTGAGACAGCTGATGGCGCTCTTGGACAGCTGGATGCACGATCAGAGGCAAGCAGAGGGCGCACATTTGCAGAGCTGTGGTTCCTGCCATAGGGTCATATTGCACTCACTGCATAATTTGCCCAGACAGCCAAAACAAATTAAGAGTAACGTGAACACTGACTGCTAAGTTTTGTGCAAGTCCAACTAGGCCCCCATAAGACTATTACTTTACTACAACCAAAACTGGAGAAGAGCACTGCTCAGCCTCCTACTGCCAGCAAATCCAGGGCTGGTGTCCCAAAAGAGAAAAAAAATCATCCAAACAGAATTGCGCATGGCTCTGACCTCCACACCTACCACCCACCTGTTGCCCTGAAAAAAGAAGGACAGCACAGGATCACCTCTGCCATTGACTTTCATCACCTTCAGACAGTTCCCACTGAGGAAATTGTAGATGCGGATCTTGCCATCTGCACAAGCACTGATGACCCGGAGGAAGAGAAGGGTCACGTGTAGCACCTCCCTGGAAGGGAACAGAGTATCAGACAGTGTCCGACTTCTGGCAAAGGCTGGGGTTTTGCCTGCAGTTTGGGTATTTTGTGTTTGTTTAAGTAACAGTGGTAATGACCACCCTTGAAGTGATGTTTGCCATCATTTTGGAATTCTAATGCAAACCATTAAACCTCAAGATGTAACTGTCCTCTCTCCTCCCATTCTGCTGTTGTTTTTCCTGCAATTTGGCCACCAGGCGTCAAAACAAAAAGGTTTATGGCACAGGGTAGTTTGGGGCTTTTTTTTTTTTTTTTTTTTTTTTTTTTTTTTTTTTTTTTTTTTTTTTTTTTTTTTTTTTTTTTTTTTTTTTTTTTTTTTTTTTTTTTTTTTTTTTTT